>JAQQSW010024124.1:0-10147 GCA_028646575.1 Pseudocheirus occidentalis | reverse complement strand
AAGCCACAGAGGAGTTTAAGAAGTATTCTGAAAACCAAATAAGAGAAGTGGAAGAAAAATAGGGAGAGAAATGAGAATGATGCAAGAAAATCACACCTTAAAAATAGACTAACTCAAATGGCAAAAGAGGCCCAAAAAGCCAATGAGGAGAAAAATGCCTTAAAAAAATCAAATTTGCCAAATGGAAAAAATCTCAAAAGCTTGCTGAAGAGAATAATTCCTTCAGAATTAGAGTGGAGGAAATGGAAGCAAATTACTTTGAGAAATCAGGATACTATTAAACAGATCCAAACAAATGAAAAAATAGAAGGCAATGTGAAATATCTCACTGAAAAAAACCACTGACCTGGAAAAATAGATCCAGGAGAGACAATTTTAAAATTATTAGACTATCTGAAAGCCATGACCAAAAAAAACCCTAGAAAGCATCCTTCAAGAAATTCTCAAGGAAAATTGCCCAGATATTTTAAGAACCAGAGAGCAAAACAGAACTTGAAAGAATTCACCTATCACCTCTTGAAAAAGATCCCACAAAAAAAAACTCCTAGGAATGTTATAGCCAGGTTCTGGAGTTTCAAAATCAAGGAGAAAACATTACAAGCTGCCATGAAGAAACAATCTGAATACAGTGAAACACAAATCAGGATAACCCAGTATCTAGCAGCTTCTATATTAAGAGATCAAAGGGCCTAGAATATGATATTCTGGAGATCAAGGGAGCTGGGATTAAAACCAAGAATTACCTACCCAGCAAAACTGAGTATAATGTTTCAGGGGAAAATATGGTCATTCAATAAGGTAGAGGACTTTCAGGCATTCTTGAGGAAAAAACCAGAATTGAACAGAAAATTTGACAAACACAAGAAGCATGAGAAAGTAAACGTGGAAAAGAAATCATAAGGAACTTATCAAAGTTGAATTATCTACATGGCAACATGGAAAAATAAGAATTGTAACTTATGAAACCTCTCAGTATGAGGATAGGTGAAGGAAACATAAATGTAAATATATATACATACATGTGTCTATATAGAAGGGTATATATATATATAAATACATGTGAGTGTGTATATATGTGTACATAGACAGAAGGCACAGGATCAATTGAATGAGAAGGGATGATATTTTAAAAGGTGAAATTAAGAGGTGGGAGAGGAATAGAATGAGAAGGGACAGGGAGAGACAGAATGGGGTCAATCATTTCATATACAAGAGGCAAGGGATAATTGTTACAATGGAGGTGAACAGGAAGGCAAAAAAGGAATGGGCTAACCTTACTCTCATTGAATTTGGCTTAGGGAAGAAATGACATACACTCTAAAATGGGTATCTTGCCCTGCAGGAGAGTAGGGGGGAAAGGAATGAGAGGAAGGATGATGGAGAGTTGTTAGAGGGAGGGAGGGTTGTTAGAAGCACACACTTCTGTAAAGGGACAGGGACAAAGTAGAGAATAGAACAAGGGGAGAGTGGAATAGAAAGGAGGGAAATATGGTCAGTGTTACACAGTATGTCCATTGTGGAGATGTTCTGTGTAACTACACATGTACGGCCTCTATTAATTGCTTGTCTTTCCACTGGGGGTGGGTGACAAGGGAGGAAGGGAAACAATCTAGAATTTAAAGTTCTAAAATCATGTTTAAAATACATTATTATTATTTACATGCAACTGGGAAATAAGATATACAGGCAGTGCGATAAGGAGATTTATCTTGGTCTACCAGAAAGCCAGAAGGGTTATGGGGAAGGATATAGGAGAGAGGGGGAGGGGGAAGACAGGGAGAAAATTTGTAACTCAAAATCTCATGGAAATGAATGATGTAAACTAAAAATAAACAAAAGTTAGAGAAAAAATAAAAAATAAAATATCAGCAAGGAGATTACAGCAACAGATTGAAGATTATATACCATGATTAAATTGGCTCAGGAATATAGCATTGGTTTGATATTAAGGAAAATTAAAAACTGGGCATAGTAATAAGCAAGAATGAACAACATCATGATCTGAAGATGTAGAAAAGGTTGTTGATAAGCTGTAATACCTGCTATTTAGGGTTTTTTTTTAAAACAAAAGAATAGAAGTGAATCTTTAATACAACATATTACTTAAACTTAGCATTATTAATAAAGATAAAATGAGGCATTTCCATTATTACCAATACTATTAGATGTAGTGCTAGAAATGAAAACTTTAGCAAGAAAAAATTGAGAGAATAAGCAAAGAAAAACAAAGTTTGTTGGTTTTTTGTGAATTATATGATGGCATGTACAAAAGATTGGGAGTCTACCTGCCAAAACATACACAAAAACTGTATTATGGCAGTAGGTGACTGCTGCCTTCCTTGCCTCTTTTTGTCCCTTGACCAGGGTGGTTGTCCCAGAAAAGGAAGCATCTCTCCCAAAAACATTTCCCCCAAAAAACTAACATACAAAGAGAGACAAATCTAAATTTTGGAGAAATATTGTTTTGTGGTAAGGCAGAGCCAATACAATACAGTAGTACTACCTAAATTAATTTGCTTATTTAGTGCCATACCAAATTAACAAAGGACTACTTCATAGAGCTAGGAAAAAAAACAATAAATGATCAAGAATCTCAAGGGTGAGTGAGATGGGTGAAAAGCATTCTCATAAAAATGAAAGAGACAGTCACCAAACTTGAGCTAGGTCCTAGACCTCTTTTAGGCTTAAGTTTCATGTTCTTGTAAAGCACCTGATTTCTCTGTATCAGGTGGTATGCCCGTCTCCCCCTCCCTTTTTCCTGTAAGGGGCTTTTTGTGACTGCCCTGTCTGCATAATCATAGCCATATGTCTTTGTATTGGTTAAGATGGATTTTCCAGGTTCTTGTGTAGATTTTGAGGCCATACACCCCCACCAATAGGCTGATTAACCAGCTCTAGGGGAGGGGATCTGGTGATTTTTAGGCTTAGAATTGTTTGTGTAAAGGTATATAGCTGCTTGCTTGACTCTTGTTGGGTGCCTCCCTATACACCAGGCCTTTCTGGAATAGGTGATGCCCAACTCTTGCGAGACTTGTCTTCAGAATAAAGAGCTTCTGTTTCTATTTGGAGAAACCTGAGTTTATTTGGGTAAGGGTCTTTGGGGCGTTTATCCCAAACAAGGGAAATATTGAGAAGGATGAAAGAGCGTAGCTGTTCCAGGTATAAAACTACACTAACAAAGCAGTAATCAAAATGGTCAAGGAACAAAAAGAGGCAAGGAGGCCAAAAAAGCATCCCAGGTTCTACCCTTGCTCTTTGTTGATTCGTTTATGGCTTGTTGAGTTTCCCTAATATTTAAGATCCTCATTTTTTATCCCATTTTAGGTTTATTTCCCTTCAATTTCTTTGTTTTTGTTAGGATATGATTGTGTATAGTTGCTTCCCCTATTTAGGAGGAGATCCTAAAGATCATGGCCACAGTTTCTAGTTACACCACTAGTGATGTTACATATGTAACACAAGTGGCAGAAACAGGCTTTTCCCATTACACCTTTCTCAGTAAGAGTTATCAGGGATGCAGTAAAGATGCATTCATCTTAGACTGCAATTAATATACATGGATATGCTATATATGTATCTACATATGTATGTGTGTTTATATGTGTATGTACATATGTGATGTAAAACCTCCAGTGGTAGTATTTAATAAAATATTTTCCCCATTCTGATTCTGTATGTACTTTATCAGTGCAAAAGATTTTGTTTTATGTAACTGGAGAATTCTATTATAAGCTCTTTTATCTCTTTAGTTATGAATTCTTTCCCTATCCACAGTTGTGAAGAGAAAATTTCTTTTAATTTTAGGGTGTGATCTTTTATACTCATGGAGTCAAACCACTTACCAGAAGCTCAAGAATGCTGATGTTAGTTAAGATCAAATTGGTGCCCAGTTCCCTTAGTACTGTTAAGTTCATCAAGCCTTGACTTTCTGTTGGTTTCTTGCTTATGTAGTCAGTTCAACTGTTAAAACCAATGCCAAATAGTTCTCATTACTACTGCCTTTTTTTTTTTTAAAGGCTAGGGTCAAGTACTATTACTCGTCCTTTCCATGTTCCTGGAGATTCTAGACCTTTTAAAAAATAATTTCTTTTTATTTTGTTAAGAAGCATCCCCTTTGATAACTTTATTAATATGCTACTAAATGTTTAAGTTAATATATGTACTATACTCATTTTTACGTTGACAGAGGCCAACGAAGAGCAGTAAAACTTTCTTAAGTCCCAAACAATTCTTAACATATCCCTACTAAAAGGTATATAATTACATTTCATTTCATGAGATTTTCTTTAACATATGATTTATCCTTAGGCTGATCAATTACGTAGCCCTTCCCTAGAACTCAAACTATGAATGTCAAGCAGTCTATGCTGATATTCATGCTAGCAGTTCAGCCAAAGGTCTCTAATAGAACTTAGCATCCTGAAAGGATGTTTACTCTGTATCTCTAAAGCAAGCATTGGCTAGATTGAATCCAGAATGTGGTACTATGTAATGTTAGTGGCTAGAAAAACCTGTCAAAGAAATGAGACCCCAGGGAAAAGACATGAATACTAATACTAGCTAATAACAGATATCTCCAGACAGCTTGGCAGGGATATTTCGTGGTTGACCACTTCCAAATTGGCATTTAATTCCTGCCTCAAGCTGCTTGACACTGAAAATTGTACAACTTAAAGAGACTACATTGAGTGGTGGCCCTAAGTTCATGGTAAGTTCTGAAAAACATTGCAGAAGAAGCTCAGCATGTGAGTCGTTCCTGCCTGTTGGCTTGTGGGTAGTATGCAGTTTAGAAGGGCTAGAGATTGCTTAAGCTATCTAATAGTGACTCGGTACCTCCCTCCCTTTGGTGACATCTGAACAAAGTAGTCTGTTTGCTATTGGGAAACAACACTTCCACAGCTTAAAATAAGTAGCAATGAGAGCTATCATTGCCTAGGTTAAAAACATGGAAAACAACAGTTGCTTTTCAATGCACAGGTTATACCCTCCTTAATAAGCCCTGCTTCAACAGTTTCTCCTACCAGAAGCTGTGGCAACTGCTAGTGCCTTTAGGAAGGAGAGAAAGTTAGGACAACTATAGCTTCAACACATCCTATCTTCTCCTGTTATCAGCAAGAGTTTTAAAATTTTCATGAGAAGTTCGTAGAGATGAGGAAGACTTCTGAGAGCTGTCTCAACTGTTATTTTATGAAGAAACATTATAAAGAGAAGTTAAGGAGTGTAGACTCATTAAGAGTAAGGACTTGAGGACTCTCAAGGATGACTGAAAAGAAGATTACCTAGATCCTGCATACCTATCCCAAGCTCACGTTGGATTAAATAATGATAAAAATATTCAGTGAGAAACTATAACAAACGACTTCATCCACCCCATTACTTCACAAAAAGTCAGGCAGAAGACCATAGACAATAGGAAATGGGGGACACACACAGCAAAGTTAGGGCCAATTTAACCAAAGACATGTATAGGCTGCAAGGCTCTGTTTTCAGAGCTGACCATAGCAGAGGACTCTCCTGAGAAATCCTCAGGATGGTCAGAAAGCCTCTGGGTGGCGAGGTTGGAAGCCATAGGTATAGGCATCAAGCAGCTATCTATAAGCATCTTGGTGCTGCCTGGCCAACAATGCTCAAACTGAGAGATCTGAGGACCAAGAAACTCTAAGGTCCCTAAAATCTCATCCTGAATTACCAGAGAGGACCTTGAACATCTAAGCAGCTACACCTCAAAGACTGGGAAAGGCCTAACCCCAGAAGGGACTCAGGGCAAGACCAAGGAGGGCCAACCACCCAACCCAAAACAGCAGGAGGCAAAGTCTAGCCTTGCTGCAAAGCCCCAAATCAGAAATTAAAGTTGGAGAGATGAATAAATCCAAGAAAATGCCAACCAACATAAAAAATAATTACAATATTAGAGATTCCCTCCTCCCACCCACAAAGGAATATTAGCGTGAGGCTTGGGAAATACATGCAGGCTGTAGGTGGTTATGTTGAGGCATGGGGAGAGCTAAGGCCCTGAAAAAACCTGGGTCATGTGGAGTTCAGGGTATGCTGTACTCCATGGGTCTCTCAGGGGCCATGGTGTCATGGTACTCAAGGTTCTCGTGTGTGTGGAAGCCAGATTTTTCAGGTAAGCGTCTCCTTACCCTGAGGCCAGCAGGATGCCCTTGTAATTGCAACTTCCCACTCCCACATTTATGCTACATCCTGCTCGGTGTGTGAGTCTGAGAGATATTAAGACTCTAGTTTTGGGGGCAGGATTGAAGTCTGTCTTGAGATCTTCCTGTAAGGCTTCCTCATGGAGAGGACTCAAACTTTCTCTACAAGCATCTCCAAACCTTGTGATTTTTCTGTTCTTGAGAAGGTGCTGGCACCTTCTCGTTTGAGGTAAGTAACCAGCTACCCCTGCTATCAGTTGTCGTCAGGGAAAGTGACCCTGACATGTTAGTTCTCTAATAACTACAAGCAGAGATTCAAAGGAAAAAATAGATTTTCCACAAGGACTACCTTTCCCAGAAGAAATGATAAATGAAATAAGCTCTGGAAGAAAGAATTGGAAAGAAATGAACAAAATATTCTAGTATAGAAAGAAGAAGGGATAGAACTTGCTGTTTTTCAAAATCAAGATGTATGAGAACACAGAAATACAAATATGGGTGGGGGGAGTGGGCACTGGGAAGTAACAAAACCTCACTCTTCTTCAAAGCAAAGGAGGGATAAGCAGTTCGGGGTAAAAATACATCAAACTCAACGAGCAAAACAAGTGGGGCTGGAAGGAGGGATACGTAAGGGATAGGAGAATACTAGGGAAGGAATAATCAGAATCAAAACAAACTTCCTGATTCTGAAGGGGAGGATGAAAAAGGATGAAAAAACTGAAACTTAAGGGTGCGCTTTAGTTCACCTCAGACAGTTGGGGAAACACCAAACAAACTATAGTACGTTAATGTAATGGAATTGTTATTTGACCCAGATATCACTGGGTTTATGACCCAAAGAATACCAAAAAAGAAAAATCTACACATATAAAAAATATCTATAGCAGTTCTATACATAGTAGGCCAAAATTGGAAGCTAAGGGACTTTCCTGTTGGGAAATGGTTTACCAGATGGGATATGAATGTAATTGAGTATTGTTGTGCCATGAGAAATGAAAATTTCAGAGGCAACTAGGACAGTTTTTATGAACAGATACAGAGAGAGTACTAGAACATTTTATACAATGATACAGAGAAAAACAGCTTTGAAAGACTTTAGAATTCTGTTCTAAATTCAGAAACCGAAAATGAGACATGTCTCTTGCCTGCAGCCAGAGAGGTGATACATTTAAAATTCTTGGATATCAGGATAAAGGAAGGATAGGTTGAGGCTGAAACTTAAATGGACAGGAATGTTCTTACCACATGAATGGGATATGAGCTAAACATCCAGGTCAGTTCACCAGTTCCTGACCATTCATGGAGAGACAGAGATTCTGTAACCTATGATGGAAGAGCACATAATAATTCCAATGGAAATTCTAGTTTGATGGTATTGTCAGAATCCTGCAGCCCATATGCACCTTTCATAGCACTGATACCAAAGAGGAATGGAAATATGTGAATGTACACAAAACACAGTACTTTGGGTAAGAACACTGATAGCAAGGTGGTTACCAGGGATGGAGTGCCTCAGGTGTTAGCTGCAAGTCCCTGGGTAAGTCATTTAACCTGTCTGCCTCAGCTTTTCCATCTATGAAGTGAGGATAATGCAGCACTGACTTCACAGGGTTGTTAAAAGGATCAAGCAATGTGTTTAGCACTTTAAAAGCTTTGAAGCACTATATAAATGTCAGTTATCACTTTTATAAACTCTAGATTCCCATGTCTGAGAAAGATAGGAAAGGAAGAGCTGTTTTTTTATTTGTCCAACTATATTTAATCACTTTAAACATACATCCTAAAGCACCAGCTCTTTCAGGAGCACCAATCGCTTTCCAATGGCTAATGGAGAAAGCAGAGACATCAACCACTTTGATGTGTTAGCATGTCTCAGTGACATTGTCTTTGGTAAGATACTGGAAGAACATGACAGGAGACTGATGAGTGCTGGACTGTCTGGAGGAAGCTAGTCTAAAGCAGTCAACAGACAAATGCCAATTTTGTAGTGCTTCTGTTAAGAATGTATTGCATTGTATTCCAAGAAGTAGTGAGAAGTAGAAAGAAATTATATAATTATATAAATGAAATACAGAAAAAGGTAGAAGTATTCCTACATTAGTCATGCCCATAAAATCTTAAAACTTAAGAACTTTTGGGGGTGGTGGTAAGGGGAGGTATTTATGGCTCTCAGCTTTACTAAGAATTATCTTGCCATTACTAAATCATTGAATGACTTCACTTACATACATGTGATTAAAGACTCAAAATCCATAAGGCAAAATTTCTTAAAACTTACAAAGCCTTTTGGAGATAGATGGAAAGGCCATATGAAAAAAGTCTACAAAAATTTAATCAAGCAGACATTTTGTTTTCCCCAAAGATGCCAACCTCAAAGGTCTCAAAGGTGAGAGCAATGATCAATAACAACCAATGCATTAAAACAGCAGGAGTAGAACTGCATTCTTGGCTTTGAGATGAGTGATCCCCGAGAATTTCAAAGGATTGTTATAAATCTCTAAGTGTGGACTGACAGCCATCTGACATATTTTGACCAATGCAAAATGGGATAACTACTTGCTAGTGGTGGGTAGCAAAGCTAGCAATTGTGATTCAGAACTGGTAAGATTAACGTTGATGCAGATACCTCATCCATAATACTATGTGACAATGGAGCTGTAGTGATACCAGAAGGAGGTCTGAGAGCTGTGACAGCCAAGAGGGGACTACAATCAAGGCAAAGTCTAGCTGAAAGCTCAAAACTTACAGATGGCATGCTAAATTCCTATGTAAATCTTGATAACTGAATCCATCTTCCTAGTCTCAGTTGTCTATGGATGACTGACAGCGAGAACATGAGTCTGATGAAATACTAAGGGAAGTGATAAGAAGCCAAAAACCAAGGAAATAATTCTAAACATCTTAATTCCCAGTCAGAAGACAATTACTGCTGAGCCAAAAAGCAATCATTTGAGTTGTGCAATGAAGTGCTGTTTTGGACTGTGACTGACCCTGTTGAGGACCACAAGCCAGTGGGGCTCTGACCCTGATGACTGAATAAGCTCTCTCAGCAAAAGACCCTGCTACCAGGCCTGGATGGGTTCTCCATTCCAGAAAAGCATAAGCATCTTGAGAAGTGTGGTATGCACTCCTGGCCTGGAAACAAGGACTCCTGCAGTATTCTCAGGGGAAAATACTATACTGTTACAATATAGCACTGATTAGATAACTACAAGGCCTTGGGAGGTTTGGGAAGTTTGGAACATCCTGCCTGGTACTTGCACCCTGATAACCAGGATAGAGTACATGGCTGTCATATATGAGGCAAATGGGAACTACAGCAATGTACGTGTAATCCCAAAGACAGTGGCTTAAAATGACTACGCAGTTTTTCACTATGAAATGGTCAGGAATAAGATATTATGTAAAATTAGAAATCAGTAAGCTCTTTGTACCCAAACTGAACCAAGAGCCAGCAGGCTCAGTAAACTTGAAATGAACCAAAGATAGAGATCAACAGGAACAGCCAGTGCTGGGTAGAAGAATGCACTCAGGTTAACCCATCTTATTTTTCTTCTGCTACATGCCTTAGTCTGCATTCCCATGCCCAACCCCTTATTCACTCTCCTGGCTCTTGTACCTAACTCTTCATTTATCAATAATGGGGTGACCACACTCCCCTGGTTTCCATGTCCAGCTCTTCATCAATCAATACTGAGGTAATTGCAATCTCCTGGTTCTCATACCCAACTCTTCATCAATCAGTAAGCTATTTATATTACCTTGATTACAAAGAATTGATCCCTGCACCTGGATGTCATCTAGCTGTAGTAACAAATCAATTAACAAATTATAGACAACTGGGGAAAGTGATATAAAAGATTCTGTACTTCCGCATTACTTCGCTATTTTCTACCTCTCCCTGTCAGGAGCCAGAACAAACATTATGCACGCAGAGTGTCGCAACGTTCCAGGAAACGTTCCCCCCCCTCCCCCGCCTGCCCGTGACTGCC
>JAQQSW010024123.1:0-10147 GCA_028646575.1 Pseudocheirus occidentalis | reverse complement strand
CCTTTTCCCTCCCCCTGCCCCGCCCACCATCTAAGCAGCAGTGCCACCCAGTGGAGTCAGACGTGAAAGGCCGAGGCCTAAGCACATGCGCAATGGCTCGTCTTCCGTGGGACTTGGGGAGTTGTAGTTCAGTCTCGGTGCCTTCTTTCCTCCGCCCTCCACTCCCAGAGCCCCAGCCATCCGAAGGCCATTGGTCTTGGTGGGCAGACCCCCATTTGCAGAGCCCTCCAAGCCCGGGAAGGGGGAAAGTGCAAGAACCGCGCCCATTCCATAGACGGAAGTGTATGCAGTACCCAGGATGAAGGCAAAGCCCGCGGAGCCATCGGATCTGCAGATCAATTAATCGCTAGGCAACGATTAAGCTCCTGCTGTGTACTGGACGCTGGCCGTGCAAAGACAGAACAAAACGACCCCTGCCCTCCAAAGGCTCCCACTCATTCTCTGCCTGTAGCAGGCAGTAAAGCCTTGGCAGCTGGGGGAGTGGGCAAACACTCTCCTGCATGATGCAGAGGGGATGCAGAGCTCGCTGGAGGCAGCCAGTAGGAAGACAGAGGTGAGAGCTGGAGGGCCCTGACTGAGGAGCAGAGAGAAGGCCCGTTTGGCCTGAGGAGCGCAAAGAGGCTGGAAAGCCTGACGGGCCGAAGTCGTGACAGGCTTTCAAAGCTCTCCAATGGGCAGCAGGGAGACTCTGCAGTTGAACAGGAGAGTGACTGTCAGCTCTGCATGTAGAGGTAGCGGTGGGGAGGATGGCCTGGGCTGGGGGGAGAGTTGGGGTAGGGAGCCTAGTGAGAAACCTCCTTCAATCATCCAGCTGAGAGACAGGATGTGAGCCGAAGGACTTAAGGTGGCCAGCTCCAAGAGGGAAGGGAGAGGGAGGAGGCCAGGATAATATGAGCCCTTGGACGGACAGAGGGAGGGAAGTGCTGGGAAGGGAGGAGATCCTGGGAGCAAAGAGAAGGGTAAGGCTTAGGACGTTGAGTTTAAGCTGTTTATGGGGCAGCCAGTTGGAAATGTGGAGCTGGAGCTCAGGGAGAGCCTGGGCCTGGAAGTAAGGAGTCATCCGCGGAGAGAAATTAACGGAGGCCCAGGGGAGCGGATGAGGTCTGAAAATCTAGGACGGAGAGTCCAGTACAAAGCCCAATACCCCAGGCAGGGGAGCGTAGGGTCGGATGATGAACCACTAAAAGCGAAAGGGAAGGAGCAGTCAGACAGCTTGGTGGAGAACCTGGAAGTAGGACCACAAAAACCCGGAGAGGAGCGTGGATTCAGGAGGAGAGGGTGCACCCTGGGGTCAAAGGCTGCAGAGCCGTCCAGAAGCGGGAGGATCGAGAAGCATCTGGCACACAACTGGAGGGTTTGAAAATGTCTGCTGCCCTGGGTGCCCGGGGAGCTTCAGATCCCAGCTCGGCGGGCAGCCGTGCCAAGGCCCTCCAGCTGATGTTCTGGGGGTAGAAGATCCCAGGAGCCGGCACTGCCTTGGGTATGCAAAGTAACACAAAGTTATACAAAGTAACTCCTGGCCAAAGGCTACGGAGGTGTCCCGAGATGGGGAGGGAACGAGCTCTGGCCCCGCCCTCAAGCCCCCGAGCCCCGCCCCCACCGCTCTGGCCCCCGCCTCCGTGACATGGTTAACGGACCCAGAAGGGCCTCTTCCCGTGACGCATCGCCGCCGCCGCCGCCGCCGATCTTAGCCGGGCCGGGCCTGGACCAGAGGGAGGGAGAAGGAGCGAGGCGGAGGTGAGTCTGCGGGGGGCCGACCCTGCCTGGCTGCCTGGGTCCTCTCTGAGGCCTCGGACCTGGGTCCGGGGCACGGGGAGAGAGGGGGAGGTGTGATAGGGAGGCCACTCCCTATTCTCCCCATCCCCCCCAAGCCTCCCACGCGCCGTGGGGGCGGGGCTTCGCGCTTCACCACCCACGCGCAGACACGCACGGCGCCCACGTGAGGCCCTCGCAATGTGTAAGGCCCCTCCCTCCACGCCACGCGCGTGCCTACAGCCCGGGCCCTTTGCTCTGCGCGCCCGAGATCGCCCCCACGCGGCTGCCCCAAGACGGCTGGGAGCGGAGGCGGGACAGGCTTGTGCTGTCACCCCGGTGCCCGCGGGCGGGAGCTATGCTGGGGCTGCGGTGGCTGCGGCAGTGGCTGAGGTGGGGAGCCCCCCGGCCACCTTCGCAGGATACGGGCCACGGGGGCCCCGATTCGTCCTTCCTGCAGCTGCCGGTCCCCCTGGGTGGCCCCGCGCCCAGTCGTCCACTGAGCCGGGATTCTGCTTTCCCGGAAGCTGGTGAGAGGGCGGTGCCAGCTCTGCCACCCGCAGCAGGACCGGTCCAGGGCTGTGCCCCAGATGGCGAGCTGGAAGGGCCTGTGGTTCTAGACGGGCTCCCTGCGCCCAGGGGCCGCTGGGCGGGTGCGCCGGAGGTCAAAGGGGATAGAGACCCTGCAGGGACCTAGGGCCAGTGGTTGTGGGCTCATAAACAGAAAGCTTTCGGAGAAGCCACTGCTTAGGTAGTAGGGGGGTCGGCCAGTCTGCTTTTGCTGCCCTTCCCAAAGGGGATTTGGAGAAAATTCTTGGTGGGCCCCAGCTGGTCTGAGAAGTGAAGAACTTGATCACATGCCTCAGTGGTGCCAGCCACACACCCTGTACAGAATCTCGTTTGGTCCGCCCGACACCCTTGGGATGGAGGTGCTATTTTACAGATGGGGAAATAGAGGCAGACATCAGCCAACTGACTTGGTCATAGTCACTAGAGGTTGGCCATATCCACCCCTGATCTGTCCTGGGGCCTGCTGGCTCCCTTCCCCCAACTTCCCTGGTGTGGATGGGATGGCCCTGGAAGGCTGGCAGGCCCCCAGGACCTTGGAGGCAGCTGTGGCCTCAAGCTTTCTGCCTCCTGACCTTTCTGAGAAATTGGGAGCCTGGGCGAGTCCTTGGTACCTCCAGGGGTATCCCTGCACCTTTTGGCCTCAGCCTCCCCACTGTGAAGCAAGGGAATGTTAGATTCTGGGCATCTGAGGCCCCTTCCAGCTGGAATCATCAACAATATAATTAGAGCTGGCACTCGTATAACATGTTAAAGTTTGACTCTTTTGAGACTCACCATTCTGGGAGATAAGCACCATTAGCCCCCTTGCCCAGGGTCACAAAACTGGTTGGTATCAGATCACATTTTATTTCTGGGCTTTCTCCCTTAAGCAGGAATCTTGTTAGCAACCCTTAGAAACCCCACCCCAGGGGGCAGTTTTCTCCTAGCTGGAATGACTGGGTGGAGAGGGTTCTAGCTTTCCCAGCCCAGCTAGATCCTACAGTCTGGGGTGGAGGGGCAGGCCCAGGAGAGAGAAATTGGGATTCCTCCCCTCCCTGTCACTGTACTGTGAGGCTCCCTTTTTCCCAGCCCCTTTCCTCTCTCCCTCCCCTCTCCCCCCTTATACAGTTAGACTCCCTTTCCTTTCCCTTTCCTCCTCCCCTCCCTCTGCTCCTCTTCCCTTCCTCTTCCCTGCTCTCCCCTCCTCCCAGTGAAATTGTAGGGGCTCTGCTCTATGTGTCCATTGACTTAGTTGAGATCCATGGAGGAGGTCCCTGGAGGCTGGGAGGGCCTGGGTGGGGCCCTGGGGGAGGAGCCATGGGTGAGCCTTCTGAATCACGGGGTATGAGTCACAGCACTGGCCTAGAGTGTGTAGCTCCTGCTGCCAGGCTGCCTAGATCTCCCTTGGCCTTTGGTGGCTCCCCTCTTTCCAGCCCCAGGTAAGTAGGGTCTTGCCAGGCCTTCTTGGCCAAGAAGGGGAATGCTCTGAACTGGGTAGCTCCTGGTCTCCTTCCAGCTGCTAGGGGAGGGAAGAAGGGGAGGGTGGGACAGTCCCCAGACCCTGCTGAGCCAGGTTCTGGGGTCAGCCAGAGCTAGGACTAGGAAGGAAAGCCTTGAGTGGCAGCCCGGAGAGTTTTGGGAGGGACAGTCCTAGCCAGGTGGGTGCCCCAGGAAGACTGATGATGAGGATTTTCTTTAGGGGCATGGGGCTGGAAGAGGAAGGAGGGAGGGAGGGGGATCCTGTGAGTGAGGGTTTCCTAGCATTCACTTGGCTTTTGAGGCGCATGGGAGTTGTGTGGTGGCTGCCCTTCAGCCCCAGCTCTGCCAGACTGGTACATCCATGCTCTGGGGGCTGGGAGAGGCCAGAGCTGGGAAGGCTCCCAGGTGGCAGCCCAGCCCCCTCTCCACCCCTTCTGACTTCTCAGACATTGGCCAACTGCCTGCTTCCAGCCAGGCCCTCTGCCAGCTGCTGGGCAGCCCCTGCCCTCAGAGGGTTTACAGCCAGGATGCAGAGGAGTCAGTAGCAGCTCACTAGGGAAGGAGAGCACCCAGGGCTAAGAAGGAGAAAGGCTTCCTGCCAGAGGGAGGAGGGAGAGCATGCCAGGTATTGGGGAGTGAGTACAAAGGCTTGGGGGCCGGATGGGCATTGGAGGCCAATTTGGCTGGAATATCGATGGCCTGAAGTTGATGAGGTTTGGATTGCTGGGAACCCTGGAGTGTCAGAATACAGAGTGGTGTCCACTTGGACCAAATTCACTCACTCAGACCTTCCAGTCAAATCACACTAGGTTTGCAGGGGTGGGAAACCTTCACCTTGAGGTCATGTGTGGCCTTCTAGGTCCTTGGGTTCAGCCTTTTGACTGAGTCTAAGGTTTTGTTCTGTCCTTTAAAAAAAAATTGATTTGTTTTTAGTTTTCAGATTCACTTCCATAAGATTTTGAGTTCTAAATTTTTTCCCCTTCCCTCCCCAAAATGGCATGTAGTCTGATACAGTCTCTACATGTACATTCACATTCAGTATTTTCACATTAATCATGTTGTAAAGAAGAATTAGAACCAATGTGGGGGGAGGGACCACAAGAAAGAAGAAACAAAATTGAAAAAGAGAACCAGTCCTCTGCCTCCCTCTGCATTCAGACGCCTAGGTTCTTTCTCTGCGGAGGGGGCAGAGCCAAGGGACCATGAAAGCATTTGGGTTAAGTTAAGAAGTAGTAAGTACTCTGGATGGGCCAAGGGGACGGTGGCGCAACATTGGCCAAGAGGGAGCTGGGATTGAGGGGTATGGCTTGGGTTGGGCCAGTCACTGGGCTGCTGGAATGCAGGGGAAATTTCTGGAATTAGGTTGTTTCTTTTTTTTTTTAGGAGTCCAGGTCGTCTTACTCCATCATTGGAAGACCTGTGTCTGGGGAGGGAGTTGAGATTTGATCCTACAAGGATAGGGAGTCCCCAAAGCTTCCTGAACGGGAGAGCAGCTATGAAGGGAGAGCAGCTATGAAGGGAGAGGTCGGAGGTGGGGGTTGTGAGGAGGAGGCTGCTGTGAGAGGGAGAACTTGGCTGCTGACTGGATCCCCAGGGACAGCTGGGATTAGAGCCTTTTGGAGCAGGGAGTGCCCACCTGGGCAGGCCCTGGGTACTCACTTTCTGGGTTTGATGCTGCCCCAGTTCTCTGGCTTTCAACAGAGGGTAGCAGACACTTGAGGCAGTCCTAGCCAGGGGGAAGGAAGAAGGGGAAAACCCAGAAGGTAGGGGTCCACCATCTCCTTACCTGTGAGAGAGGGGGCGCTGGAAGGTAGAAGGCACCTCTCAGGACTTCTCACTTGGTGGGCCCCTCAGTCTCTACAGTAGAGGGTGGGGCCTGAGCAGTTGGCTGCCTTGATTCCCCCAGGCCATTTCTTGTCCATTGGCTGACCCTGCAGCTGAGAAAACTTCTCCCCTTCTGGGGTCATGTCCCAGATCCCCAAGGACCAGCGGCAGGAGTAAGAGAAGGCTCTGTTCTTCTTGGGTCTTCACCTCTGCTCTCAGCTCTTCCCTTCTCTACAGATCTGAGAGGCAAACTTTTCCTGACTTATCTAATCCCACACTCCTTTTCAGCTTAGCTTGGGATGTGGGGCAAGATGTTGGTCTGTGCCCGCTTTCTGCCAAACTGCTTCCCAGTTTTCCTAGCACATTTTGGTCAGATAGTGAATTTTGCTCCCACAATATGGATCATCTCTGGCTTTTATCAAACACCAGATTACTGTGGGCAGGTAGGTGGCACAGTGGCTAGAGCTGGGCATGTCACTTCACCTTGTGTGCCTCTGGTTCCTCATCCCTAAAATGGGCTGGAGAAAGAAATGGTGAACCCCTCCAGGATCTCTGCCCAGAAAATCCCAAATGAGTCACCCCAAAAAGAGGTGGAGAGGATTAAACAACAAGAGCAGATGACTGTGGGCACCTCCTACTGTGTGTTGTGCACCCAAGTGAGTTAGTGGGTAGCTGTAATTGAAGGGGCCATCCCTCAACTGGCTACTCTTAAAGAGGCCTATTACCTCATTCCAAGTGAGAGCCTGACAAGGCCTAAAAGGACCAGGGTCTGCCTCTGTATCCTGGGCCATCTCCAGGCATTCTGACTGATCTCTGGCCACCGCACCCAGATGGCTCTGGAGGCTGGTGACCTAACCCAGCCCTGCCTCACTGAAATCCAAGTCAACTGCTTGTCAGGTCATGCCTAGACCAGATTGTTTTCATGATGAGTATGGCCTAGGCAGAAATTTAACCAATAAATAAAATGAAGTTATTTCTCTGAGTGGAATACCATTTATTGATAGGGGCACAGGATATCTTAATAAGGGATAAAATACAGGGCCACATTTGTGCCCATGGTGGGTCTCCCATACATCACTGGGACCTCCCCTTGTAATCCCGATGGGTGGCCAGCTAAGGGTTCCCAGCTCTTTGCAGTCTTTGAGATGGATGGCCCTCAGGTATGCCGGATCATGTCCTTCTCTGGCCCCTAAGGATCTGGAGTTGCCTTTTCAATCTGGTTTTCCCCAGCTTGTTCTCTCTTTTGTACAGCAGGTCACTCCAGACTTGAAAGAAGTAAGGGGACAAATCTCAGACACCAGGAGACGGTCCCCTGTGGGGGGTGAGGGGAACCAGCAACTCTCACTAATTAAGGAGCAGCTTCCTTGGGGGCTAGGAGTGACCTCATAGCCTTCGGAGGCTTCTGGCCTTTTCTGGAGGAAAAAGTATGGAGCCCAAATTAGTCACAATCATCTAATGCTCATTTTGCTCCACTGCCCTGTGATACAATTTGAAATCACCTTCCTTCACCGGTCTTTTCCCCCCGATTCTCTTAACATCCTTGACCTTTTGCTCTTCCAGATGAATTTTGTTATGATTTTTTCTGGCTTTGTAAAATTCTCTGGTAGTTTGATTGGCGTGTAACCGAATAAGTGAGTTAGATTGTTTATTCTATTGGCTCAGCCCTCCCTGGAGAGATGACTTGTTCAGATCTGTTTGAGTGAAAACCAGGCTCGGTCCTGGCTTTGTCTTGGCAGCAGCTCTCGCCGTCTCCCATCATCTAAATAGCCTTTCTGTTCGGCCTCTTTTGCTGGTCACCCTGGGATCCTCCCAGCCTCCACGCCTGCTGCCTCCTGGCCAGACCTGTTCTCCTTGGGGAGTGTCCGGTGGCATCTGGCTTCTTCCTGCTTGCGACACTCTCATGGGCGACCCCCTGGCCCTGGGAGGGTCTGGATACTGACCCTGGGAAGGGGAGAAGGGCCTGCAGTTTCAGGCTGAGTGGGCAGTGCCTCCTGCTGGGTTCCTGGGAGGTTTGGGTAGAAGTGGAAACCAGCTGGTGAGCTATTTAGACTCTGTGGCAGGTGCAGGCTGCCTCCAGAGGTCTTCAAGCAGAAGCTAGGGATATTGGGTGCTCCAGGTTAGACAGAGAAGGCCCCAGAGCCCAGAATTCCTGGCTAGACTGTGTGCCTTGAGGTCAGGGACTGCTCCGTTTTGTGTTCTGTTCCTAGCCCTGGGGGGCGGGAGGGTCTCTCAGTCTTGAGCCACTGCAGACCAGCTCATGGTCTTTCTTTGCCCCCAGGTGCCCTTCCCTCACCCACCATGAGCCTGGAGATTCAGTGTGAAGACCTGAACAGTGCCCGCTGGACTGAGCTCCTTCCATCTATGCAGCACTATGGTGTCATCAGGTAGGGAGGGGCCTTGCCACCCTGCCCTGGGCCCCTGCTGGACCCCTGCAGCCCTGGCTGCCCCTGGGGGAGCTCCCTTTGCCCTCTGGACCTTTGTCTTTCAGGCTTGATGACTGCGCCCTCACCCATACCATGTGTGCCAGCATCAGCACTATGCTGCAGGCCAATTCCTCCCTGACAGAGCTCAGCCTGGCCAATAATGAGCTGGGAGACGAGGGGGCCCAGCTGGTAATGAAGGGCCTGCAGAGTCCCACCTGCAAGATACAGAAACTCAAGTGAGTCCCAAGTGTTCCCGGGCCTGGAACCTCCCCACTGGGTTACTGTTGGGGTGTGGGCCAAAGGAGTGGGGGCCTGCCTGGGCACATCCAGGAGGGAGCCTGGAGCATGAAGGCACTGCCATGGTTTCTGTCCCTGTCTCTGCTAGTCTGCAGAACTGCAACATCACATGCACCGGCTGTGGACTGATCCCAACCCTGCTCCAGACAAAGCCTACCCTGCTAGACCTTCAGCTCAGTGATAATCACCTGGGTGACGAGGGCATGAAGCTGCTGTGTGAAGGCCTCATGGACCCCAGATGCAGCCTGCAGAGGCTGGAGTGAGTGCCCTGGTCTGAGCTAAGGGGTGGGGGCCAGTGGGGTCAGGCTTCCCCCAGCTGGGCTCCTGTAAGGTGGGCTCCCTGGGGATGTAAGGGCAGGTCCTGCAGGGGAGAAGCAGATTCCCCATAGGTGGGCTCCCCCTAGGTAGCCTGGGCAGGTGGATTCCCTGCATGTGGGCTCTCCCCAGAAAGGCTCCTGTCAGATGGATTCTGCTGGGGGTGGGGGGAGCCAGGCAGGCAAACTCCCCCCAGGTGGGCTCCCCCTAGGTGGGCTGGGCAGGCAGACTTCCTCTGGGTGGGCTCCTGCCAGATAGGCTCCCGCCAGGCTGGCTGCAGTGGCAGCCCTGCTGGGTCAGGGAGGGGATTGACATCCCAGAATCTTCTGCCAGGCAAGCCTGGTGCTAAGCATGGGAGGGAAGTATTCTGATCATCTGAACAGAGAAAGTTGAGGTGTGACAGGGAGGCTGGCCTGATCCGGCTGGGCATGGGAGGAGCGGAGGTGGGGGTGGGGGGGCTACTGAGCTTTGCTGTATTGAAGAGGGGAAGGAGGGAGTAGAAAGAGTTGTCCCAGGTTTGGATTTCTTTTGTGAAACTTGGGCTCCTCCAAAAGCTGCACCCAAGTACCTAGAAGGCCACTGTTCCCCTACCTCTGCCTCAGGCCATAATGGGCCTGTGACCTTTTTGAAGCAGATCTTTGCTTTGGGAAGGTCCCTTTAGCCTGATTCAAAGATGGGCTGGGTCAGGAGTCCTGGCAGGTAGTGAGTAGCCTGTATCAGCACACGGATGAGAAGTCAGGAAGCTTTGGCAGAGACAAGATGGGTAGGATTGCTCAGATCACCACTGGTGTGTGATAGGGAATGATGGGAGAGTCAGAGAGGCCTCCCCTCCCCCTGGCCGGGCCTCTGATGCGGTCGGCAGGGTATCCTCTGCAGGGGCTGGTGCCGTAGCTGCCGGGAAGGAGGGAGAGAGGGGCTACTGAGCCAGCAGGGCTCCCCAGAAGGTTTGGGGGTGCTCTGGCCTGCATGTGGAGGCCAGAAGTGAAAAGAGAAGAGTAATGGAGTTAGCTCCGTTCATTCAGGCAAGCACTTTGTGTCAGGCCCCCAAAAATAAAAATGCTGGGAGCAGTGCCTGCCCCCATGAAGCACACACTCCAGTGAGGGAGACAGCTTAGATGGAAAGTGCCCCCAGGGCCTGCAGTCGGGGAGAGCTGTGCAGCACCCTGCCACATCTGTGAAATGGGGGTAATGGCGCCTCCTTCCCAAGCTTGCAAGCCTTGGCAGCACCTACCATGAAGGGAAGCCAGGAATCTGAGACCAAGGGGACAGACAGCAAGAACACAGAGTTGGGAGACGGAGGGTCTTGGGGTGGGAATAGCAGAGAGGTCAGTGCCACTGGATGGTGATGGAGAGTTCGGAAGGCCACCAGAGCAACAGGAGGTCACTGGAGTATATTGGGGACAGGGGTGACATGCTCAGACCTGGGCTGAATGCAGGGTGGACGAGGCCGGCAGGCCCTTCAGCAGCTCCTGCAGTGGTCCAGGTGTGAGGAGATGGTGGGGGGGGGG
>JAQQSW010024122.1:0-10147 GCA_028646575.1 Pseudocheirus occidentalis | reverse complement strand
ACAAAATGGGATTAATCATCCCATAGAGAAGAAGCAAGGGATAACTATTACAATTTTACTTTCAATTACTCTCATTGAATTTGGCTTAGGGAAGAAATGGCACAAACTCTAAACTGGGCATCATGCCACACAGGAGAGTAGGGGGCATGGGGATGAGAGGGGGGATGACGGAGGGGAGGGCAGGGTCTGGTGGAGAGATGCTGGATGCTCACACTTCAGTAAATGGACAGGGACAGGTGAGAGAACAGAACAAGGGTGGGGGAGGGATAGGAAGGAGAGACAGATGATCACTGTCACAATATGTCCACTGTGAAGATGTCCTGTATAATCACACATCCACAGCCTGTATTGAATTGAGTGTCCTTCCAGTGGGGATGGGTGACAAGGGAAGAATCGAAAGAACCTAGAATTTAAAGTTCTGCAATACCTGCAAGTAGGAATTAAGATACACAGGGGCTAGGATAGGGAGACCCTCCCTGCCCTACCAGAAAGTAAGAGAGCAGAGCAGGGGAGGGGCTTTACAGTGGGATTGCTGTTTTAGGGTTGGGACAGGGGCAAGACGGGGAGAAAATGTGTAATTCAAAAATGTCATGGAAATAAATAATGGAAACAACAACAACAACAACAACAACAAAAAAAGAAGTATGAGAAGGTAAACAGGAAAAAGAAATCATAAAGAACTTACTAAAGTTGAACTACTGACATTCCTACATGGAAAAATGATCATTGTAACTCATGAAACTTTTCTCAGTAGGAGGACAGTTGAAGGGAACATGTGTGTCTGTGTGTCTGTGTATCTATCTCTCTGTGTACACATACATATACATGTATTTGAAGGAGGGTGTATGTGTATGTAAATACATATGTGAGTGTCTGTATATGTGTGTACATGTATACATAGTCAGAGGGCACAGGATGAGTTGAATAGGAAGGGATGATATCTAAAAAATAAAATTAAGAGGTGAGAGCGGAATATAATGGGAGAAGGGGAAAGGGAGAGATAGATTAGGGTTAGTTATCTCCTATAAAAGAGGTAAGAGAAAACTGTTACAGCAGAGGGGAAGAGCAGGACAACCTCACTCTTGTTGGATTTGGCTTAAGGAGGGAATAACACACACACTCATTTGGGAATCTTACCCTACAGGAAAGTAGGGGGGAAGGGGATAAGAAGGGGCATGATAGCGGGGAGGGAAGGTTGGGGGAGAGGGTAGTTAGGAGCAACACTTTTGAAAAGGGACAGGGTCGCAGGAGAAAATAGAATAGGCAGGGGGTGGGACAGGAGGGAGGGAAACATAGTCAGTCTTTCACAACATAACTAGTATGGAAACGCTTTTCCTAACTACACTTGTATAGCCTATATTGAATTGCTTGTCTGCCCAGTGGGGGTGGGTGAGGAGGGAAGGAGGGAAAGAATCTGGAAATCAAAGTTTTAAAAACAAATGTTGGAGAGCGCCATAGGATAGCTTAGCACAGACTTGCTCTGTCTGATCGCCACAGAATGCCCTAGCACCCCATATGGTGAACTTGAACCTTCAATAAACTTTACTTTTTCTTTGGCTGAGAAAAAAAAATGTTAATTTTTTTTACATGCAACTGGGAAATAAGACATACAGGCACTGGGGTACAAAAATCCATCTTGCCCTGCTAGAAAGTTGGGGGATGGGGGGTTGGCAGAGGATATGAGAGAGAGCAGATTGGGGGAGGGGGTATTCCGTAGGCTTGCTGTATTGGGGTGGGGTGTAGGGAAAAGATGGGGAGAAAATCTAACTCAAAATCTTGTGGAAATGAATGTTGAAAACTGAAAATAAATAAATAACATTAAAAAATAAAATACAATGTCCACACCCTTTCAGCTGAAACTCCACCATTAGGCTTGTGCCCAAAGGAAGACACTGATAAGCAGGCCCCAAATGCAGCAGCACCTCAGGGGCAAGATGAGTCAGGACCAGGTTAGACTGAAGTACACGAGGGAAGGGACTGTGACTGTGCTCTCAGAGACGGCTTTGATGACCACAGAGAAGATGCAGAGCCGAGGAAAAGCCAGACACTGCAGGAAAGAACCACGCCCCGCAAATCAAAAACCAACTGAAGGTGGAAGGGGCATCATGCCGCCCCTTCGTGGGGAGGAGAGGGCGCTGCGCGGGCCGCTCGCGGAGAGAGAGAATCCGGGACTGAAATCACACTTGCACACGCACCTATTCTGAAAAACTAACATTTATAAACGACCCGGCTCTTACAGGAATTGGTCTGAGGAAAAAAATTGTTATAATAAAATCTGAAAACTAGGTAGTCTGGTTCGATGGACTAAAAACCCACTCCTTTAGGAACTCTTACCTCTACACTGGGGCTAAGGCTGCCGGGTGGAGTGTCTGTCGTCACAGTAGTACTTGGAAGGCTGGAAAATTCCCATGTATTCACAGGCCGGACGGGTTCAGACTGCTTTGAATGATCAATACATTTGGGGTTATCCAGTAAGGTCACTTCATAAAATTCTTGAATATCTAGGAACAGGAGAGGGAAAGAAAACGAGATGTTGTAGCAGCCACAAGGGCATCCCCAGGATGGCTAACAACACAGGCTCTTACGTCTGCCTTCCTGGGAAAGCTAGCTGTTCAGGGGGTCAATAATCTTTTAAATTTACTTTCACTAGTTCAGGGGAAAAATCGGCACCCTGAACTTCAGAGGAAATACAAGCAGAGAAATAAAGACCAACAGACAGGGCTCTGACCGCCCGAATCAGCTACACACTTTACATACCTCCTTTACATATGACCAGTTGGGGAGCTCTGAACATAAGGGAATCACAAGATCCTTCTCATAAGCAGCCCCCAAAGCAAAATACCAACTGAGAGCATTTACACACTTCTCAGAGCCAGGAGGCATCACAGCCCTTTTGACTCAGGGCCTAATCAGAAATTAGCAGAAGGGGTGAAAGCCTCCCCTAAGCAAGCTTCTCGTGGGTCAGAAAGATCTTAAATCCCATGAACTTTACAGCCATAATAGATATACACACACACATACACACACACACACACAAATATACATATACACGTATACACACACACACATAATAACAGGTCATTAAAGGGAATCATTTATTGTCTGCTTAACCCAAAAAATGGCCCAACAGCACAGAAATAAACACTTTCACTCAGAAGACAGAGACAAATGGCCCCCGGCCTTTTGTCCTCAGGACACCGAGGCCCTGCCTGTAGGCCCCCAAGGCCCAGCAATAGTTTGTTTTCCAAGGACTAATCCAACCAAGTATGGGCAAGAACAGATGCACTAGGGAGCCAGCCAAAGTGAGTAGTGGGGGCTAAAAATGGCACTGTTTTCTGAACCTCGAAAATTTAACACATGGCCAGAGGTCAAGGCCCCTTAAATGTGAGCACCCACAACTGACTCCTACTAGTTCTGCCATTCTTATTCCAAACAAGATGGAAGAAATAAGAGGGCAGAGGCCAGTGACATGGTCAGATGTAGATAATCTGGAAAGTGGGTAGAGGGTGGAGAGGAGGGGCGAGACCGGAGGCAGGGAGACCAAGCCTGAACAAGGCAGCGGACCAGGCTCGGCCACTGAATGGATCTGGGGGAGAGGGGGTCTGAGGATGGTCGGAGGCTGTGAAAGAGGTGACCAGAAAGATGTGGCCCCCACATCTACACACCAAGGGGAAGAGATGGGAAGAAGGGATGGTCCAGGCTATAATCTGCTGAATGGGAGAGGAAGAGAAAAGAAGCATTAATGGAAAATAATCAAAATAAATGAGAAAATGAGCACAACCCACGTCCCCCATCTGACCAGGACTTCTCTTCCAGGCCCACACCTTTCACTGTGTTTCAACTCCATAAAGATGTATTAAGAGCCTCCTGAGTGCCAGGCACTGGGCCAGGGATGCAAAAAGAGGCTTCTAACCCGAGGGGACAAATGCCGTGCCTGCACTGGTCTGAGACAGACGGTTCCAACGGCCCCCGCCATCCTACCCTCCACAAATGTCCTCTCTCCTCCAATCTTCCACGCCTGGCTCTCACATCCCAGTCCCAAGACCGTGACCCCAAAAAAAGGGAGGTGAACTGACAGGGCTCCCTCCTCTGCCCTCGTCTCTCTCCTCCTTTCCTGCAGACTCTGATGAGGAGAGCGCCTTCTCCAGCAAAAGGGCATCTCAATCCCATTCACTCTTTCTCCTCCCTCTCTCCTCTGTTGCCCCATCCCCAACCCTTTCCCACAGGCTAGTTCTATTCCCAGCACCCCTAAACGGCCTCTCCCCCACCTTTAAACACCCTTCACCAGACTCTACTGTCCCCCAAATCTCTATGGAGGCCTTTGCCCTTAGCTGCCCAACTCCTTCAAACACTGACTCCACTTCTCTCAAGCGCTCCCCAACCCTTTACTATCTGCCTGACGCTGAAATCTGCCAAGGACCCACACACTGCCAAGCCTGCCGGTCTCCTCTCAGTCCTCATGCTTCTCAACCTTCCCCAGCATCTGGCACTGAGGACCCCCCTGTGCACATGGACAATCCCTCTTCTTTCAGGAGACTCTCCTCTCCTGCCTCTCCCGTTTGTCTCAGGGCTCTCTGCAGAGGAGCCGGCTGGTGAATCATCCCCAGCACGTGCAGGATCGCGGGCACCCCTGAGATTCTGTCTGAGGCCCTCTTCTCCTCCAGCACCATCTCGGGCATCTCGTGACTTCTTGTGCACCTCAGCATCATCTCCAGGCTGCAAGTTCCCGGATATACATGTGCAGCTAGAGTCGTCTCCTCCCATCATGTCCCCCGCACACCTCAGATTCGCCCCTGGCTTTCCTCTTCTGTTGATATTTGGTGAGACCAAGGATTCCTTTTCATTTCCTCTCCCTCCCCTCACCATTTCACAACAGAGAGGCAGTCAGGGAAGGCCAAGTCCCCAGGCCACCCCACACCACATGCTATGTGCCCCCTGTGGGACAGTGAACTGTCTTCCGCCTCCGGGAAGCAGGGGGCTGGCTGTGCTGCAAGGAGCTCCCACGGCCACGGCCACGGCCCCTCCTCTTTTGTATACTGTTCACGTATAAACCGCACTTCTGCTTCCGCTGCCTGGTTCTGCATCTGGTCACCGCACTTGTCTTTAAAACTACTTCATCACCTCTTTACATACAGAGCAGAATCTATCAATATTTGTGTCCATGGTGGTCTCTGAGAGCTGCACCCGCAGGCATCGCCATGCCCGTCTGCCCACAGCCCTCCACACCGGTCTCTTTCTGGTCGACACAGCCCGCTTCACAATGGAACCACAGAGACACTGCAAGGACAATTTATCATCCGCCTCCTGACAGCTTCTATGGCTTCCTTCGAATACTGCGTCTTAATGCCCTTCCCCTTCCTTTCCGGCTTTCCCAGGAATTTTATAGAATAATGCCTCCTCACACCAGTAACGGCCTAGAGACTGCAAAGAGGTGAGCACAGCGGGCCGTCTACAAGACTGGAGTTCAAATCTGGCCTCAAACACTAACTAGCTGTGTGACCCTGGACAAGTCATTGTAGACAGTGAAGTCCCCAGGGTGAGTCAGAGAGGCTGAGCCCCAAGCCACCCCCACCCTGCCAGGTCCGCCTCCTTCCCTCATGCCCACAGCTTGCGGGCCCTCCACCACTCTCACCTAGAGGACTCCCACCACCTCAGTCTCTACACAGCTAAGACCCTGTCACTCCCCTACTCGACCGACCCCCATCCTGAACTCTGGAGTCCGGCCACGCTGACGCACTCCATGTCCCCCCTCAGTTCTGTGCCTCTGAATTTCCATCCCCCAATCACAGAGGCCCTGGCACACAGCCCAAGCACTGCCTTGGCTACAAAGTCCTAGTCCCCCCTCCCGAATGACCTTGCACTTAACTGCTCTGTACGCAGTTCCTTTATTTGGCGTAGACAGACACAAGTAAAAGAGAAGGCAAGTGCCCGATCTGAGCATTCGGGAGAAACTGGAACTAAGCCCAAGGGCAATGCCACTGCTGGGCCTGCACCCCAAAAGGATCACAGAAAGGGAGAAGGTCCCACATACACAAAGCTCTCTGTAGCAGCTCTGTCAGTGGTAACAAAGAGCTGGGAATGGGGGAGAGGATGCCCTTGCACCAGGGGATGGGTGAGCAAGCCCTGGCATAGGAATGCAACGGAACATTAATGAAATGGCGAGCAGGCAGACTGCGAAGGGCCTACAGAGAATGCCAGGAGCGGATGCTGAGCGAGGGCACCGCCGCACCACGGCACGGCCACAGCATCCAAGCTCCTCTCAGTGAGACAATGACCCAAGGCCTTCACAAAGGACTCTTGATGGAAAACTTGACTGCAATCCAGGGAAGGAACCAATGGCCTCTGGATGCAGATGGAAGCGGGCTATTTCTGCGTCACTTTTCCTGGTTCTTTCCTTTCAGTCCGTCTCTTCTTTCACGGAGTGACTCACATGGGAATATGTTTTATGTGACCATACATCTATAGTCTACAACAAACTGCTGACCATTTTAGGAAAAGGGGACAGGAGGCAGAGAGGGAGAAAAATTTGGAACTAAAAATTTTGTAAAAATGAAAGTTAAAAAGTTATCTTTACATAAAATAAAATACTATTTTAAAAACAACAGGTAAGCTTCCCTGGGAGGGGAGGGGAGAATTTCACTGTCAGTATTTATATCTGTTGTGACCAAAACAATTCTGACCCATCAGGAGGCATTTATTGAACAGAAGCATGGGGGAGGTGCTCTAGAGAGAGGGAGGTTGGCCTGAGGAAGGAAGAGGGCTGGACTCTGAGGGAAGCAGGGCACTGCCCGCAGGGCGGGCTTGGGGCAGCGAGGCTCTGCCTGGCTGAAAAGGCCTACGGAGCAGCAGGCACAGAGGAGCCAAGAAAGCAACACTGGGAGAAAGCCACGGCTAGAAGGCAGGAAGGAGACAAGCACCATTAAGCCCCTGGTACTGTGCCAGGCACCGTGCCAAGCACATCGGATCCTGGGAACTCTGAGAGGCAGGTGCCATTATTCTTGATCTTACAAAGGAGGAAGCAGCAGTGAACAGCTTGCCCAGGGTGGCACAGCCAGGCCTTCCTAACTCCACTGCACCCGCAGCTGCCTCTGATGGGGATTAGGGGGGAGGTCAGCAGCAGACCAGAGAACACGGGACTCCAGGACACTCTAGCTTAAAATCTCAGGCTGTGCCAGCAGAGTACAGGCTTCCTGACGCTCCCTGGCAGGAATGTGAACACCTTCTTTTTAATGTCCTGCCGCTGCGCTGTGAAAAGATGGGGGCTGAGCCCAGAGCCCCTACAAAAACCCAGCAAAGCTCAAATGTGTCCGAGGTCAAAGGAGAAAGGATGAAAATCAGCCATAACAGCTTTCCAGCCTGCCCAGGGCTGCCCTAATCCTGCAGAAACCGTGAAGGCTGGCCAAAGGAAGAGCTCTGGGGCAATCCGAGAGGAGCTCCCCTGGAGCCTGGGGGAAAGTCTCAGCAAAAAACCTACTGGGAGAGGCCAGGCCCAGGAGCCTGGCCGAGAGAGGAGGCGATCCCCAACGTGGGCACTCCTTGGGGCGGCCCAAATGGAGCCCAGTGTGGGGGAGGTGGAGTGCCCCCAAGCCTCTGGGCAGGAGAGCAGTAACCCCAGCGAGATGGTCAAGAGTCCACAGAAAGCCGGCCCTCCCTCCCTCAAACCCAAGCCAAAGCACACCCAAACCAACTGCAAGTCATGCCATCACCCCCCTGACATCACGGTCCTCGTGGAGAACAAAGGACAGACATATAACCCACAGAGCATGAAAAGGACCCATAAGGCTGGGTCAGTGACACTGGTCTGGCCATCCACTACAAGTGGTCAAGGTGACAGGTGTAAAAGCCAGGAGCACCAAAGAGATCTGCTGTCTGTGGGAGCATTTCCTGTTGAGTACCAGGGGGGCACCCCCTCTGATCCTCAGGCCCAGCAGCCCTCAGATGGCACAGAGCAGGCCCTCAGATGGCACAGAGCAGGCCCTCAGATGGCACAGAGCAGGCCCTCAGTCACTATGAAGGTGCCTGAGTCTCCTCGGAGGAGTGGAATTCAGAAAGAACAATGGGCTGTAACCTCAGAATTAAGCCATGACATGGTGACAGGTGAGATCTGAAGCGTGAGGTGTAAAGCGCTGGCTCTGCGCAAAGAAGCCATCTTCCCCCAGCTGGCGATTTTTCATTCTGTAGATTAAGTGGAGAAGGAGAAACCGCGGGCGACAGCATGAAGAAAGAGCAAAATACAAAGGTCCTCGGACACACGGCTGAGCCCAAGCGCCAAGGAGCGGGTCTGACGCAGGTACCCAAGCCCTCCTGCTCTCATCTGGACCACCCTGGGTGCTGGGCGCAGTGCACAGACCTCATCTCCTGGGTGAAAAGGCCAAGGGGCGTCTGCACTGCAGCCTCCCACACCCTGGGTGCGCTCAGAAGAATTCTGAGGTCGACAGCAAGTTCGACCTCCAGGTCAGTCCTCCATGGAAAAACCGACGAGGGCACTGCAGAGTCCCTGTGAAAGGCCATCTGGGGGCGGCCCTGCCCCCTCTCAACCCCCCACCCGGCCTCCCCGAAAGAACCGTCACCAGCAGCTTTGTGACAGCTAAGCAGACAGAAGCAAATAAACACAGCAGTGCTGTGCCCAATAAACCCCACAGCCCAGGGGCAGGGACACAACTCACTAACTGACAAAAAACTCTTAGGAAAACCCCAAAGGCACCTGGCAGAGATCAGAGAGCAGCGCTGCAAGCTGTGCACCAAGACAAACGCCAGTAGACAGACGACCTACACAGAGGGTGGGCTGCTACACAGGAGCAGCAGAAGAAAGACACAGAGGAGGGGTGCAGCCAAACAGGGCTCCCTGCCACCTTCACAAGGAGGGAGCCACGTCAGCCCCAGACCACTCGCTGCCAAGGCCTGTTCACTTCACCTCTTGTCTGTTTTACGCAACACGCCCCCTGCTTTCCTGACACCGGTCCTACGGCGCAGACTTCATCCCCGCACACAGAACTAGGCAACGGCTGCTGGGGGGCCTGCTGACCCCAAGACTGTGCCCCTCCAGCTCACTCACCAAAGCGCAGGCACCACACACACCTTCCACACACCTTCTCTCTCTCTCTAAGCTCCAGGGGCTCCCCCCATCACTCCTCTGTGTGATCATTCCAAGTCCCTCTGACAGAGGCCTCATACCCTGGGAACTGCCCCAGCGGGTGCGGACAGGTCCTTTTCTCAGGAATCCGAGCCGTAGGAGCACCCTGGCCTGGCAACCATCCTCCCCAGACATCACTTCTCTTAACGACTGGTGTTTGTCCTTTGTTTTCACAGAACACCAACGACATTAGGGCAAAGCGAAGGACCCGGCTTCAAAATACCAAAACTGAGCCCACATGCACAAAAGTGTTTCTAGCAGCTCTTTGTGGTGGTCAAGAACTGGAGAGCGAGGGGACGCCCGTGCGCTGGGGAGCGGCTGGACAAGCCGTGGTAGATTAATGTGACGGGATGGTACTGTTCCAAAAGAAATGAGGAGCAGGCAGACTGCAGAGAAACCTGCAAAGACTGGCATGAACTGATGCAGAGGGAGGGGAGCAGCACCAGGGCAACACTGTATACAATGACAGATACACTGTATCTGTGATGACTGATTTGGATAAACTGGGCTTTTCTCAGCAATGCAAGGATCCAAGACAGCTCCAAAGAAGACTTATGATGGAAAACGCCATGGACAGGCACAGAGTCTGAACGCTGACTGAAGGAGACCGCCCTCTGTCTTGTTTACTGGGGTTCTTTTCTCTTTCAGAACATGACGAATATGGAAATGTGTTGAATAGGATACTATGTGCACAGCCTATGTCAGACTGTGTGCCATCCTGAGGATGAGGAAGGAGGACAGAGAAAAGTTAGAACTCAAAACCTTATAAAAGTGAATGTTAAAAATTAATTAGAAAGCAAAAAAAAAACCCACAACAAAATACTAAACTTGAGCTTTGACTTCAGAACACAGCCATCCATTAACCTTAACAATTAACCCTTTGCACTCCGAACCATTCTGGACATTGGCTACCAGCTACTCCACGCTACCTTGCAGCGAAAACGTGCATTTACAGACCCTCGTATTATTTAGTATAATTTTGGAACCAAGTAACGTATTATAATGATATTGGAC
>JAQQSW010024121.1:0-10147 GCA_028646575.1 Pseudocheirus occidentalis | reverse complement strand
GGATTTGAACTCAGGTCCCCCTTATTCCAGGGCCAGTCCTCTATTCACTGCACCACCTAGTCACCCCTAAACTTGAAAGATTTTAACAGACAGAGGTGAAGAGGCACTATGTTCTAGGAATGAAACGAAGAACTATATAATGGTTCTCAAAGTGTGGTCTGGGTACTCTGAAGGTCCCCGAGACACTTTTAGGGAATCAGTGAAGCCAAAAATATGAACATATTTATGTTCATAATAATACTAAGACATTTTAATTTTTAATAAGGTTAAGTGTTGTAAATGTAACCCAATTTTTGAAAACTAGCTCTTTGGGGTCCTTAATAATTTTTAAGATTGTAAAGGGGCCCTGAGACTAAAAAAATTGAGAACTGCTGGCCTCCATAAGTGCCCAGAGGTAGGAGAGAGTGAAGTTCAACTTAGCTAGAGGGCTGAATGCATAAAGGGAAGTAAAAGGCAAAGTCAGCTGGGGCCAGACTTTGGAGCAGTTTAAATGACAAATGAAAAAATTAACTTTTTATCTATCAATCAATCAGCAGTCATTTCTTAAGCACTTTCTGTGTTCTAGGCACTATGTTAAGCACTGAAAATGCAAATAAATAAACAAAAATAGACCCTTCCCTCAAGGAGCTTATAATGTAATGAAGGAGACATTTTCATATATATGTAAGATTCATACAAAGAAGGTATGAGGTAACCTTGAAGGGGAAGGTTCTCCAAACTGCAGGAACTTAGAAAGGCCCCCTGTTGTGGTCCGTGAACTGGAGGAAGCAAGGAATGATAAGAGGTGCAGGTGAGAAGGAAGAGCTTTTCAGGTATGGGGGGCGGCCAGGGCCAAGGCACAAAGACAGAAGATGGAACTTTGTATGTGAGCAACAGTAAATAAGTCAATATACTTTGCATAGTATTGTCTTACAGGGGAGTCATGTATAAGAATATTGGAAAGATAGGAAGGAGTAAGATTGTGAAGAGTTCTCATTTCCTTTTTTTAAAATAGTATTTGGGGCAGCTAAGCAGTGCAATGAATAGAGCACCTGCCCTACAGTCAGGAGGACCTGAATTCAAATGCAGCCTCAGGTACTTAACACAAAAACTAGCTGTATGACCTTGGGCAAGTCACTTACCCCCAACTGCCTTACCTCCCCCCTCCAAAAAGAAAAATACATAAAGTAGTATTTATTTTTTTCAATTACATGTAAAGACATTTTTCAACATTCGTTTTTTTAACTAAAATTTTTAGTTCCAAATTTTCTCCCTCCATCCCTTTCTTCACTCCTTAAGATGGTAAGCAAATTGATCTAGGTTATACATGTGCAATCATATAAAAGATATTTCCATATTAGTCATATTGTGAAAGAAGAAACAGTTTGCAAAAGAAAAAAAGCACAAAAATAGAGTAAAAATAATATGCTTTGATCTGCATTCAGACTTCATGAGTTTTTTGTCTCAATGTGGAGAGCATTTGCCATCATGAATCTTTTAGAATTGTCTTAGATCATTGTATTTCTGAGAAGAGCTCTCATTTCTAAACATAGAAGTTTATCATTTGATGCTAGAGGTAACAGGGAGGCATTTGGAGTTTATTGGGCAGGGAGGTAACATGAGCAAACCTCACTTTAGGGAAATCACTTTGGCAGCTGTGTGGAGGGCGAATTAGAGGGGAGAGATATTTAAGAGAGGAAGACTGATTAGGAAGCTAGTGCAGTAACCCAGGTGAGACATGAGAGATGCCTTCCTTTACCCAATTGCCTGACATCCTCTGGGCATTTTGGTGTGGTCATTTTGCTGGTCACAGGCAGTCAGGACCCTTCAGACTTAGGGTGTTTCCCAAGATTTTGTAAGTTGCCGCACTCTGGCCTGCTGACTAGATACATTTCTTTGTGATGATGGAGGTAATATCTACTAAACTGAATTCTGGCATATCCTGGAATATCCTTGTTGAATATTCTTTCTATAATATGGCTAATTAAATCTCCTTTTATTGACTGTAGAATTGTGACCTATAAGTACCTCAGTTCCAACCTGAATTAATTGGGTAATAGCCTGAGTCAAACCTGCCCATATAAACATAACAAGTAATTGTTTATGGGAGTTGAGGGGGGGTGAGTGAGAAGGAAAAGTGATAGATGGTTCTAATGTTTCAAGCCTACAAGTATGTTATCTCTTACAACTACACCATAACTTTCTGGAGAACAAGGACTTTTTACGTCTTGTCTGAATCTTCAGATCTGGCACAGCAGGCCAGGGTTGTGGATTGATTAATTGATTGAAAGGTGAGTAGGATCTTAGTGAAAGCAGGTTCAATAACAGAAGTATACAAAGCCAAACTAAGTAAGTGATGAGAAATTGGAAGCAGAGAGTACAGATTATTCTTTTTAAAATTTTTCACTATTAACAGAGAGGAGAAACACAGGGTGACCACTTGAGGTGGTGATGGAGTGGAAAGAGAGTTGTTTGTTTAGCATAGCAAAAATATGACCATGTTTATAGATTACAAGGACAGGATCCAGTAGATAGGAGAACTTAAAGATGAATGAGAAAGGGTAAAGGATCAATGGAGAAATACCTTGAAGGAGATGTTCATTTTGGAGCTGGAATACTGAACAACTCTTAGTCATAAATTATGTGTCTATACTTATTCATTTTATGCATAATTCACTTATTGGTCCAACTATAACACACATTGAGCATTTATTATGTACTCCAAATAGCAGCAGAAATGAAGTCAGAAGCAGATCGAGAATTAAGATGATGGGTTTGAATTTAGATATAATGAGTTTGCTGTCTGGTGCAACTGAAGATATTGTTCAAGAAGTTGGAGATATATGACTGGACTTTCAGTGGAGAAATTGGTGTTGGTTTTAGAACTCTTAGAGTCAGTTGTATAGAAAGGACACTTTAAGTTGTAGGAAAGGATGAAGACCCCAAGGAAGGGAGTATACAAAGAGAAGACAATTGATGACAAAGCATTGGAGGATATCTCTACCTAGGGGGACAGAAGAGTAGTGAGTCTTCCACTCAACAATGAACATTCTCACACCTGGTCATACTTTTAATGTCCCAGTGACTTTGAACTCCTGTAGATCATAATACAAAGTCTATTCCTCATTCCACCAACACCCAATTTCTCATTCCTATACCCTTTAACTCTCTTACACCAAAGTTTCAATCCTAACTCCACCCAGCCCTTCCACTGTGCCCTCTGGAATGCCTGTTCCATAGGGAACAAACTTATTTTCATCCTAATTTTTTTCCTCTGTCACTCCTTCCACTTACTAGCTTTTATTGAAACTTGGTCCTTTCTGATCACACAACCTCCCTGGCCACCCTTTCTGGCACTGGCTATACTTTCACTCATTCTCCTTGCCTCAGTGGTCAAACCAGGGGAGATAGGATAACCTTTGTTCCTCATTGCCACATCTAGGTTCTCCCCCTACTTCCATCATTTAGTAACTCTTCTTACCTTGAGGTTCTTGCTATTCATATCTACCCATCAGTCAAAACCGTGGTAGTTGTCTGCATACCCCCAGATCATGCCCCTCCCTTCCTCAATGATTTTGGTACCTGGCTTATAATTTTTCTCTCCTCTCCAAATCCAACCTGCACACTATCTCACATACCCCAACCACTTATTTCCTCAGCCTGAGTTACTCCTCCAGACCACTTCAGCCACACACAAAGATGGCCATGCCCTTGATCTTGCCGTCACTCACAAATGTAGCACCTTTATGTTAAACAATTCCAAAATCCCCTTATCCAGTTACAACCTATTGACTTTTCATTCCCCCTGTGCCTTTCCTTATAAACACCACCCCTGCTCCATGACTCCAAAGGACTTGTGATGTAAATCTTATCAATATCACTATCCACCTTGACTGCAAAGGACCAACTGAGGTGCTGGCAGGGTGAAAAGAAGATTGTTTGTTTAGCATTTTTTAACGAGCTTTTTTAAAGTCAGTGAGGAGATGTGCTAAGAAGAGCTTAAAGATGTGTGCAAGAGAGTAAATAATTAATGAAACAATATCCTGGAGAAGATGGTCAGCTTGGAGCTGCCATATTGAACAATCTTAAGTCATAGCTTATATTTCATTCATTGGTCCTTTAACACATGTCATTTGAATGTCTGTTATATACTTACATTGTATATTGAGTGATCTGCTAAGTGTTGCCTGTCTCTTACTTCTGTAGCTTTGCTCCAGCGGTCCCTCACTCCTGGAAGGTACTTACTTCTCTCCTCCACCTCTTGGAATCTCAAAGTTTTTTCAAAATAAAGCTCAAGGACTACCTTCTTCATTAGGACTTTACTAATTCTCCTAGTTATTAGCACTCTCCCTCTTGAAATTATACACATTTTGAATTCATTTGCTTGTGTTCATGTGATATTTCTCCCCCTCCCTCAACTCAGTAAACTGTAAACTCTTTGCAAACAGGGACTATTTCATTTTTGTCATTATGTCCCCAGTATAACACATAGTAGGTACTTAGTAAATATTTTATAAGAGACTAGTGAATGTGTGTATCATATTTCCTCCCACTTCCCCCTCTCCACACACACAAACACTTTGTAAGCTACACTGAAGTAAGAACTAATTCTGTTTATCTTTATATCTCTTCCAGGGTTATCACAGAGCTTTGCACTTAGGAACATCCTAATAAATGCCTGTAGAAATAAATATAGAAAAATATCAGAAAAATTTCCATCCACAATGTTTAAAATAAAAATTCTTGGGATCTTAAAAGGATTCACCTCCAGTTATTTAGAAAATTTACATATAAGGAACAAATCATTCCCATACAGTACTAGATTAATGGGTTTTAAAAAAATATTTAGAAATGTGTCATTTCCATCCGTTATGGAAATATTATGCCAAGAAGATTGGTTTGAACGCATTGTACATTTGATCAAGGAAGTCAATAGAAATAAAGAGAGGACGTCATTTATATGGATTTTATAAAAGCATGGAATAAAAGGTAACAGATTGGTTTGTAAATCCAGCTGAACAATATCCATTAAAATGAAGTTAAACTTCCTAGGAAATAGTTTCCTGACATTGAAAAAGCAAACTGTTTGATATAGGGAAATAGGAAGCTCATACTGGTAATAACTGCTCTTATTTATTTTACTTCACTGATCTTGCAAAAAATATGAATCTCAGGAAACTGATGAAAGTACTGATAGCTAAGCTTTGGGGTGTGGGCACAAGGGTCCAGGGATAGAACAAATACATTTAAAACTGTTTAGCTAGATAAGGACAGATATGAGTCTCATTACAATTAATATAAACAATTTTTATTGTATTTGTTAATAATGTTAGTCCACATTTGTGTTTTATGATTTACAAATTACTTTCCATGCTCTCCTGGTCCATTTTCCTGGATTTAGCAATGTAGAATTTTCACAGATTAGGAAGATTAACCAGAAATTTAAAAAAGAAGGCTTTATTACAGGTAATCCATACAAAAACTAATATGAGAAACAAAGGAGAATTGAAGAAGGTGGAAGAAAAAGAAAAAGAAAAAAAGAGTCAGGCAAAGGGTCTCTGCAGATCACAACTATTCCAATGATTCAACTGCCTCATAATCATCTGAGGAGACAGGATGGATGATGATGATGATGATGATGATGATGATGACAATAATCATGGATATCACACTTTAAGACTGAAAAGTACTTTACATATAAGCAATTAGCAACAATCCTTGTGAAAGATTATCTTCAGGCTACAAGAGGAGGAATAAGATCAATAATCCAATGAGAGGTGACCCCTGGACCTTGCAAACACACACACACACACACACACACACACACACACCAATCCAGAAAGCTAAAAGTTTCCAGTATGAAAGATTTCAGATATGGAGAGTTTCAGAAAAGAACTTGAAAAGAGTGAATAGGCCTGTCTAGGGAAGAGCAGCTTGTTGCACTGTTAGGTCTAGAAAGCCAAAATCCTTTTGGTTTTCTAGACTACCAAAACAACATTTTCTCATTTGATCTTTACAATAAACATATGGGTCCACTGTTCTCAATGGCACCATATATTTTTGGTAGAGTATGTCCCAGATTTATGGTGGAACTATTTTGTAGTTACTTTGCTGATTATATCCATCAGTAAATGTACTTACTTCAAGTTAAACTTAAGCAAACTTATAGTCTTCAAACAAAAAGGAAAAAAGAATTTAAAAATCTGAAAATCAAAGAAGAGATACATAGACCTGAATAAATAAAAAAAAGAATATAGAGACGACAAAAATGAGAGTTGCTAAGTTTTGGAAAACACATGAGCCATTACCTAGATTTTTTTAAGGCAAAAGAAAAACAAATTATTCTGATAAAAATAAGAAAAAGACTTTCATTAAAAAGTGAATAAGAAGTTATGGGAATTGAAAGAAATCATCTTATTCAGTTATGTGACAACAAAAGGAAAACTTTAAAGGAATGGATAAATATTTAAATAAATAAAAACACCCATATTTAACAAAACAGGAAATAAAGAATCCAAACTCTACAGCAGCAGTTCTCAACCTGTGGGTTGTGACCCCTTTGGGGACAAACGACCCTTTCACAGGGGTCACAGGGGTCACCTAATACCATTGGAAAACACATATTTCCGATGGTCTTAGGAGCCTCCTCTGTCTCCAGGTGGATCTGCCCACATGCAGACACACCCACATATGACTATTAAAGGGTTGCAGCATTAGGAAGGTTGAGAACCACTGCTCTACAGTCTCTGAGAATTTGAACAATTTATAAGTTACCTCCGAAAGGGAATTTAAAAACAACAACACCACGTTTGTGTGGCTTTTACAAATGAAGTCTATCAACTATTTAAAGATAATTAACCTCTATGCTATCAAAATCATTCACAAATTTCCAAACTCCTTCAATGAGGAAAGTATGATCCTGATAATGAAATCAGGAAAAGACAAAGCATAGAAAGAAAAATATAGACCAATATATAACTAATTAATTAATACAAAAAATAAACCTTAATAAAATATTGCCAGGCTATAGTAGCATATTTGGGGGAAAAATTAATCAGTATGACTAGCCTTTTGGAATGCCAGGGATTGTAACAGCAATGAGATTTGAAGTCTCTTTTGTATTGCTAAACTAAGAGGTACTTAGCACCTAGTTCAGATTAAACCTCTGTTAAAGAAACAGAAGGTATGAACTCCTGTCTCCTGTTGCTGATGTAACAGGATGGGGCTGAACAGAGAGGGGCAATAAGGAAAGAGAGAGAAAGACAGATCTTCCTGGAGCAGGCCCCATGGAGACTGAAGATGAGAGAAGGAGGCTGAAGAGGAAAGTCCCCTCCCCCTTCCACCAGGGCTGAAGAGAATGATTTTAATTTTTAAAACCTGGACGGAGTGATTTTGATTCTGGGAGCCAGCTGAAACTTTTGCGAAGTCCAAGGGCCAGCTGGAGCTGACAAAAAACTAAGGAAGCATAACTGTGAGGGATTTAAGACTTTGTCTGTTTGTGGCTTTGTTAAGCCTTGTGTTCCCAGGAACAGAGACTGTGAAGGATTTGAGATGGACTGGACACTGTGAGCTCCAATGTGGAGCAGGAACTGCACAGAGAGTTGGACAAGGATATGAGAGCTGTTTGCCTTTGAACCCAGGTGACAGTTTGGTGAATCCAGGTAGGAGCTGGGACCATGGAAGGGGATCCAGGGAATCCAAGAAACCGCCCCAAGTCAAGCTGAAAGAAGCCTTTACTTGGATACTGTGTACTGACTGAGAAATTGTAAATTTACTAGTGACCTAGGGGTTGAGGGTCTGTATTTTCTTATGATTGAATAGTGAATGATGAAGAATGATTGATTGACTAAATGATTGTACTTAGTGATTGATGACTGAATATTGTTCTTTGTGATTGAATTAAGGATTTTGTAAATGCTTGAGTTACTAAGTTATTGTTCTTTGTTGAAAACTTTGTGACCACTGTGGTGGAAAATATGTTGCCATTTTCTGTGATAAGTTGTTGTAAATACTGTATTTTGATTATCTGTGATAAGTTGTAATGTTGTGATGTTGTACCTTGATTTTCTGTGAATGTATTGCTCTGATTTGTTATGGAATAAATCACTATATAAATCACTATACTGTGTAATCAGAACTTTAGTAGCTGTTCACAATAGTATTCTTCTGAAATAGTATTCTTCTGAAATGCTGCTAGTGCTTGGCTTTACTGGAATATAATGATAGTTCTACATAAAAAAATAAATACAAGAAATCTTTTTAATAACAACAATAAGGAAAATCACTTCATGATACCAATATATATAGATAAAACCTTTAATGAAATTTAGAACTTATTTATTTTAAAGATACTAAAAGGCACAGGAATAAAAAGGCCTTTCTTTAATGTCTTCAAAAGTTTTTATAACCAAGGTAAAGCGTTATTTGTTTCAGAGAAACATTAGAAGCTTTTCTAGTAAGCTCAAGGGTAAAGCAAAGATTTCATTGTCTTCACTGTTATTTTGAATTGTATCAGAAATGCTGGTTATAGCTATAAAAAAAGAAAAGGTAATTGCAATAATAAGCATTGGCAAAGAGGCTGTAGCGTTACCCATATTTGAAGACTACATGATGTTTTACTTAAAGAATTCCAGAGATTCAATTATAAAATAATCAAAACAACAACTTCAATAGAGTAGGAGGCTACAAAAGGTTTGCATAAATGTATCTTCCTTTCCATATATTACTAACAAAACCCAACAGGAAGAGATAAAAATAGAAATTCTATTCACAATATCTACGCAATTAATAAATTATCTGGTAGTTAGCCTAACAAAACATTGTCATTCAGTTGTTTTTTCAGTTACATCTGACTCTTTTTGACTCCATTTGGGGTTTTCTTGGCAGAGAAGCTGGAATAGTTTGGCTTTCCTTCTCCAGCTCATTTTATAACTTATGCAAGCAGAGTTAAATGACTTGCATAGGATCACGTATCTAGTAAGTGTTTGAGACCAGATTTGAACTCAGGAAGATGAGTCTTCCTGACTCTAGGCCTGTCACTTTTGTGCCACCTAGCTGCCCTTACTGAAACATTTGTGCTTATATAAATATAATTATAGAATACCTTTTATGGAAACAAAAGATGGTTTTAATAATTGGTAACATAGCAACATTCATAGCTGAGTTATGTTAACAAAATAAAATGATACTACCTAAACAAATTTTAAAATTTGATACTACACAAATGGAATTGTCAAGGAGCTACTTTACAGAACTAAAAACATTTATAAAATTAATTTAAAGTCAAAGGTCAAGAATCTCAAGGGAAATAATTTTTTTTTAAGTACAAGTGAGGGAAGCTTAGTATTATAATGTTTCAAACTATGCTATAAAGCAGCTATTATCAAAAGTATTTGTTTTTGGTCAGAAGATTTTAAAAAGTAGATTAGTGGGACATATAAGATTAGGAAGACGGGGAAGCAATTGGACATAGTAGCCCAATGTTCATTAAACCCAAGAATATAGATCACTACTGGGGGGTGTGGCGGGCATGGGGAAAAAAAACTTCTATTTAAAAAGAATTTGTTGGAAAACTGAAAGTAGTTTGGAAGAAATTAAATTTAAACAAATATCTTATGCCTATTCAAAAATAATTTCCAAATGACTAAGTGAAAACCTAAATGGTTTTCAAAATAATAGCACCTAAAGAAGAATTGAAAGTTGTTACCTTTCCTGTATTTGGTTTAGTAGAAAACTAATAACCTAACAAAGGACAGAAGATGTAACTATAATCATCCATTGGAATATAAGCTCCTTGAACACAGGGACTTCTTTCTTTTGTCTTTTGTTTTAATTCTTAGTACTTAGCCTGGTTCATAAGTGCCTGATAAATGTTTATTGACCTAATAACTTGACTTATAAAAGCAAAAGAGTTTTTATTGTATAATTTTGATTGCCTGAGACTAAAAAGTTTTTTTTCTTTCTCATGAGCAATATTATTTAGGACTTTATGTCAAATACTTCTGAAAAAGGCTCATTATCTTAAAGGAGGCAGTTTTACAGTGAGTAGTACCATGGAAGGCATACTGACCCTGGAATCAGAGGTCCTGGCTTCCAATCCTGCTTCTGACACTTACTTCCTATGTGACCTATGAACCTTCCTGGGGCTCAGTTTCCTCATCTGAAAAAT
>JAQQSW010024120.1:0-10147 GCA_028646575.1 Pseudocheirus occidentalis | reverse complement strand
TTCCCTGGATCCTCTTCCCTGGTCCCAGCTCCCTCCTGAGTCTGTCAAACAGTCACCTATATTCAGGAGCTGAAAGCTGGCAGGTTCTCATCCAGTCCTCAAAGATGAACAGTTCCCAGGTCCTTGTCTAGTCCTCAGGGCAATCCCTGGCACACACTGAAGTTCACAAGGTTCAGCACACCTCAAACCCTTCAGGACTTCTCTTGCCTGGAACTCAAGGATCAGCCAGGCCACCAACAAACAAAAGTCCCATCCTGTTCATATCTTCAGTCAGCTTCACTGAGGAACCAAATCCAAAATCTGTCTGTCTCTCCAAAATTATTTCTTATAAACACTGGCCTTCTCCCGAGTCCACAGGGGAGTGTCTCAGCCAATAGCATTCTTCCAAGTCAACAGGGAAATTCATACCTTTTCATCAATGGACAGAGTTCTATACTTAGCCCTAAGTTACTGATCTATTTAGCCCTAAGTATCTGATCTACTTAGCCCCAAGTATCCTATCCACTTAGCCCTAAATATCCAACAAATTGATTACCATTACACACCCCTTATGTGTAAATCATGTACCCATTTTGATCTTATCTTGGTATATGATATGAGATCTTGGTCTGTGCCATACTGTTTTTCAATTTCCTCAGCAATTCTTGTCAAAAGCTTGGCTTTTTGGGTTTACCATATACTAGATTACTATTGTTACTTGCTATATTATTTACTATAATTTGTACTTAATCCATTCCACTGATCCACCACTCTGTTTCTTAGCCAGTAACAGATTGTTTTGATAATTACCACTTTATGTTACCATTTTATTTCACTCTTTGAGATCTGGTATGGCTACACCTCCTTCTTTTGTATTTTTTCATCGATTTCCCTTGTTATCCTTGAGCTTTTGTTCTTTCGGATGAATTTTGTTACTTCTTAATAGCTCTATAAAATAATTTTTGGATTGTTTGATTGGTATGGCATGAAATAAATAGATTAATTTAGGTAGAATTGTTACTTCTTTTATATTGGTTTGAGCAATTAATATTTTTCCAATTTTATAGATCTGCTTTATTTGCATGAAAGTGTTTTATGGTTGATGGTTCCTTGATTTGTCTTGACAGGTAGACTCCCAAGTATTTTATATTTTCTATAGTTATTTTAAATGGAGTTCCTGTTTCTATCTCTTGCTTCTGGACTTTGTTGGTAAACATTTTATACTTTTAAAGACAATAGTTGGGGCAGCTAGGTGGCACAGTGAATAGAGCACTGGCCCTGGAATCAGGAGGGCCTGAGTTCAAATGCAGCCTCAGACACTTAACACAGAACTAGCTGTGTGACCTTGGGTTTCTATATGTTCCCCATTATTGGAGGTTTTCAGGTACATGTTAGATGGTTACTTATGTAACATCAGTTAATCAGCCAGGTACTTTGCTAAGTGCTGGGTATAGAAATAGAAAAATTAAAAAAAAAAGACAATAGCCATTGAAAATTTTTGTGTAGGGGAACAACATGATCAGATCTGTTTTTTCAAAATATTGGTAGTTGTGTGGAGCGTGGATTATAGAGGAAAGAAACTGGAAGCATGAAAAATAGGAAGTGATAAAAACCTGAATTAGGTTATAAATTCTTCAGGTTAGGAGGGGGATAGAACTGAGAGGTGGTTTGGAGATAGGATTATTTGAGAGAGAGGGAAGAGTCTAGGCGACTTCTTGAATTTGAATCTTCGTGACTAGAACAAAGGTGATATCAACAAAACTAGGAAAGTGTCAAAGAAGATTGAAGTTTTTTTGAAAATATGATTTAAAAATTCTAAATATGTTAAGTTTGAGATGCTTTTAGGACATTCAGGTGAACATATTCAGAAGAATTTAGGGGAGATTAGGGCTGGAGAACAATGTTCCAGCCACGGAAAAGGAGAGTGAATAGTCAGACAGTTAGGAGGGGACCAAAGAAGTAGTGATGAGAAAGAACTTCAGTGCCATCATTAATGTTTCTGTTTTTCCATTATCTCTGCCAGCACTGAATCATTGAATCTGATAATTTTTGAACAGTCTGTACCAATTTAATGAGCGTATGGTGGGATCTTAGAGTTGTTTTGTATTTCTGTAGTTATTTGAGATTTTTTATGAATTCTATCCATGGTTTTAATCATTTTATGTTATTTTTTTTTCATCTCAGACTTGAAGCCTTGAAAGAATTAGAAATTGGGGAGACATGATATCTATCTTCACATATTTGACAGATTGCTATTTGGCAGACATCTTCTTTATTTACTTGGATCAAAAAGATAGAACGAAGAAACAAGAGATAGAAGTTACAGGGAGAAGCATATTTTGGTTTGATGTATGGGGGAAAATTTCCTATAACTATTAGATCTACCAATAGTTGGAGTGGGTTTCTATATGTTCCCCGTTATTGGAGATTTTCAGGTAGATGTTAGATGGTTACTTGTGTAACATCAGTTAATCAGCCAGGTACTTTGCTAAGTGCTGGGTATAGAAATACAAAAATTAAATCATCTGTCCCTTCCATAGCTTATATTCTCTTGAGAGAAGAAATCATAGTATATATAAAATAAGGATACACTAAATACAAGGAAAGTTTTTAAAATAGGAAGTCAATTAGAGCTGGAAGGTGAGACTCAGGAAAGGCCTCATATGTATAAAAGTTGTAGTATTGGAACTGAACTTTGAAGGAAGCTAAGGATTCTAGAAGGCAGAGATGAGAAGGGGGTATATTATAGGTTTGGAGGACAAACTGTGCAGTGTGTCCTGTATAAGACATGGCAAGAAGTCCAGCTTACCTGAAGAGTAGGTGAATGCATAATATGCCTGGAAAGAGACAGAAAGGTAAGTTGAAGCCAGAATGTGAAGAGCTTAAATGCCAAAAAGCAATTTAGAAAATTTGATCCTAGAAGTAATATGGGGCTGTGGCATGGTCATACTTAGGCTTTAGGAATATAACTTTTGCAGCTGTGTGGAGGGATTGTTGTAGGGAGAGACAAAATAGGGAAATCACGTAAGATATTTCAGTTGTCCAAGTGATGAGGGGATGAGATACTGTGGTAGCCATGTGAATGGAAAGAACAGGGTGAATGGGAGTGGTATTGTGGAAGAATAATATGTAAGATTTGGCAACTGATTGGATGTTGAGCATGCCTCAGAGACTGTAAACCTGGGAAGGATGCTAGTGCCCTTAATGTTAGTAGGGAAATTCAAAAGAGGGATGAGTTTTTAGGAAAAGATAATGAGTTTGTTTTGGACATACTGAGGTTGAGATGTCTAGGGGCCATCCATTTTCACATCCAGTACACTATTCATGATGTGGGACTGGTCCTTCGAGACTCTAGGCATGGTCACAAAACTCTGGTGGTCATAGAGATAGTGAATTCATTGAGAGAGTATGTAGAAAGAAGAGAAGAAGACTCAAGACAGAATCTTGGGATGTACCACATTTAGGTGATGGAATGTGAACGATGATCCAGCAAAGGAAACTGAGGAAGAACAAGAGCTGTGCTCTGAAAACCTAGAGAAGAGAGAAGATCCAAGGATGACTGATCAGGAGATGAGAAAGACAGGTCTCCGTGCTAGAGAAAATGACTGGAGAATAGCAAGGATCCTACTGTCACAAGAGATACAAACCCTGGCCATGCGGCTCCTGCTTCACGGTGTTTTGTTTCCTTCTCAGGGAAGCTCAGGAAAGAGCATTTGAGTGAGTTGCCAAAATGACGAACACAAAAGGAAAAAGGAGAGGGACACGTTACATGTTTTCTAGGTCCTTTCAAAAACATGGCGTTATCCCTTTGGCTACATATATGCGAATATATAAGAAAGGTGCTATTGTAGATATCAAGGGTATGGGCACAGTTCAGCAAGGAATGCCCCAAAATGTTACCATGGCAAGACTGGATGGGTCTGTAATGTTACTCGGCATGCTGTAGGCATTGCTGTAGGCATTGTTGTAAACAGACAGGTTAAGGGCAAGATTCTAGCCAAGAGAATTAATGAGTGTATTGAGCATATTAAGCATTCCAAGAGCAGAGATAACTTCCTGAAGTGGGTAAAGGAAAATGATCAGAAGAAGAAGGAAGGTTCAGCTGAAATGCCAGCCTGCTCCACCCAGAGAAGCACACTTTGTGAGGACCAGTGGCAAGGAACCTGAGCTGTTGGAACCAATCCCCTATGAATTCATGGCATAAGTGACTGTAAAGAAAAGAACGATAAAAAAAAATCTTGGATTATAAGGGAAAAAAATTAGAAGGAACAAAAAAAAATACTGTATGATTGCATGAGACAACAACAACAAAAATTAAAATAAGGCCAAGAGCCTAAAAAGGCAGTAATTCTCAAAATAATTTGGTATTGGTTAAAGAGAGATGCCAATCAGTGCAACAGATTAAGTACACAGCAGACAGAAAGAAAAGAACCTACTAGTATAGTGTTTAGTAAACCCGAAGACTCAACTATCATGTTGAGAATTCACTATGTGACAAAAACTGCTAAAATCCCACTTTCCAGAAAGTGTTTCCCAACCTCTCTTAATTGTATGCCTTCCCTGTTGATTATTTTCTATTTATCCTTGTATATAACTGCTTTGAGCATATTTGTTTGCACGTTGTCCTCTCCTCTTAGATTGTAAACCTCTTGAGGGCAGGGACTGTTTTTTGCCTTTCTTTGCCTAGCACAGTGCCTGGCACATTGTGGGTGGCTAATAAATACTTATTGACTGACTTTCATTCTACTTATAAGATCATCTTTAAACTCTTGCTTAATTCCTTTGAGTAATTGTAATGCATCTTGTGGCCAGCTAAGTTTTTCTTTGAATATTTGTGTGTTAATATTTTGGAGTTATTTTATTCTTCTCAGTTTGTGTCTTGAGCGTCCCTGACTCTGTAATTGCTCTTTAGTATGGGTTTTTGTTTTTTACTATTATTTCAGCCTTCCTAAATTGGGGCTTCATATTACAGAAAGGATTTGTGTCTTTGTAGAGTCAACATCAGGGTCTTGTTTGGTTCCCATTTTGTATTTTCCTGCATCTTACTGCTGCTTTCTCTAGAGATAAGTAGTGTTATATTCATTAAAGATCTCAGAGGCAGCTCAGGATGGGGACCTGCAAATTCCAGTACACCCTAAGCCATCTGATCTAGAAGAATTTTTGTTGCAGCTATTGTAGGCAGGGCTCTAAAGCCCCACCTTTTTAGATTAGGGTGCTGGTTTTAGAGCCCTGCCTACAATGCAGCCCTGTTGTTTACTTTTGCAAGCTTCAGACCCTGAGTTTGGTTCTGGGTGACATAACTTTAGGATTGACTGGTTTGAGGCTGCTAGCACCAGCCCCTGTCTGCTGTTTGAAGTGTTCTTCATGTTCAGAGGTACTGAACTTCTCTGGCTCATCCTGTAAATAGAGCTTCTAGTCCTAGCTATTCAACTGTAGGTCCTGGACTGAGCTGGAAAACAAATTTGAGATTACATTCTAGTGTCCATCTCACTCAGCTGCTACTTGCTTCTGTTCCTGGTCCCTGACCAATGTATCACCTTAGTATAGGTTTGTTGGATCCTTTAGGTGAGTGACTGTAGCTTTACCTGGACCATAACCTGGACATACCTGAAGTCTACACTAATTCTTCATCCTAGCTCAAGCTATACCACTATAAGCTAACCCTTGTACAGTCAGGATCTGCAGCGATTCCTTGCCCTGGAAGGCATACTTCTATAGGTATGCTCTAGGTCCTGATCCTCTCCTAAGTTTGTGTTATATTTGCAACTGATCTCTTGGATTAGAGAGATACAACTTTAGGTTGGCTCTTGTCCACTGCTTCTTGGGCTGGAAGAGTGACTCTGTGTTTCTCATTGGATTTCATGATCACTACTTGACTTGGCACTCTTCTCGGATCTTTGATTGATTTTAAGGCTAATTGCACAGTTCTTCTTGCTTTTTTTGTCATCTTGCTGTATCTCTTAGGGTTATTTTTTTTTTAATAAGGTATTGAAAGAGCTTCCAGGTTATGTGATCAATAAGATGCAGACATTTTCTTTGATCCTCCTTATCAAACCTCTCTAAAATAAGAATTATAATAATTCATAAACTTAAATGTAGTTGCCCCTATCTTTACCTCACTACTTTATGGCAAGAAGCAGCAGAGCTCAACTTGGGTCCCTCCTCTACCACCCAGCTCCTGAAGAGGAGGATGAACTAACTATAGTAAAATAGAACCTTGTTCTTCCTAAGGTAGTATCATGCATGCTGGATTGCAGCAGTGCTCAGCCAGAAAACTAAGGATCAGAGTAAACTGGGGCAAAGCCTGTGTAGGGTATGTGTGTGTGTTTGTATGCGTGTGTCCATTAGGCCTTAAAGAAGAGAGACTAGCATCCAGCTAAGATTTTTTTGTCCCCCTCTCCTTCCACATCCCCAGTAGTCATTTGGGGGACACTGAAACTCACAAAAAAGTGAATTCTTTAACCTGAGAAGGGAATGAGATAACTATGAAGTCCAACTTTCCAGCATCCACTGTGAAAGGGTAAGGGCTCTGAAAGTGAGCAAAAGGAAAATGTAAGAAAAAAAGATTGAAATGATTTAGGATCTCATGGGGAAGAAGTTAGTTTAAAAACTTGAACAAAAGCAAATAAACCAACAAGGAAAGGAATATGGCCTCTAGTACACCTAAATTAGTCCAAACATTTCTGAACAAATATTGCAAGACAAAGTAAAGTGAATCGACACGCAGTGAAGCAGAAGACTTTGTGGATTCCCAAGAGAGAATAGAATGTTCCTGGATAGTTTGAGGGAGAAATAAGAATCATGGAAGCAGAATTTACTGTCCTACATAACAGAAATAATTGACAAAATAGAAAGTGATGAATCCATAGTGGTGAGTCTCACCATAAAACAAGGAAGAACAATTGATTGGCAGAACAAATTCAAATAAAGAACAGTCTGGAAAAATAAAAGGGAGGAAACTATCTCTGTACAAAGAAAACATATTGATCTCAAAGAGATAGAATATGTAGAGAGAACTTACAGGTTATAGAAGAAGCCGACAAGTCAAAAACCCCAAGCATTAAAGTATAGCAAATAATGTGAGAAAACTTCCAGGAATTTCTGAGCAAAAAACAAAGTGCTAATTGAAAAGAGTCCACAAATTGCTTCCAGAAAAAGCAACATAGTACAGATTCCTAGACACACAGTGGTTAAATTTAGGCAATCCAATGATAGTTAACAAATGATGGATGTGACCTGGTAAAAGAACTTTCAGTATGAAGGCAAGAGGGTAAAAAACTAGGAAGAGAAAGATACCTGTGGGGTTAAAAACCACACCCACAAAGCCACCATAAAATATCAAGAGGGATTGTTGATAGATTTTTTAAAAAAAAGTAAACAAGAAGAAAAGGTGAAAGCAGAAGAGAAGTGAGAGTGGAAGATTAGGCCTATAATCCTGTGGATGAAAACTCAGGACCCCACCGACAGGTGAGTCAATGTTTTTTGAGGGGATTGAACTGCAGAATAGGAGGGCCCATTAGAAAAGAAAGGGGGGGAAGAAAACAGAAGGGGATGCATGGTATATCCCAGTCGAGGTAATAGTAACAACGAAGGGAAAAATAACTCCTTTAGTTTCTAAGGCAAAAGAGGATCTAAAGGAGAGTTGGTGAGGTAGTGGAGTGAGTAATTGAAAAAAAAGGAAAGAAAGGGTGGTAGGTGGGGTCCATGTGAAAAACAATGGAGACCAGAAATATTATATAAAGTCACAGGTGACAGATATTTTGTCTTGGTACAGGATTTGATATATAGAGAAACCATTACCTCTGTGAGAGGTAGTGTTTCCATGGACACCCTCAGGGGAGGGATGACAACAACTCCTTGGGGCAACTGACGGGAAGGTAGGAGGGCATGGAGTCAGGAGATTTCATGTCACATGGTGAAGAAAATGATTAAGGTAGGCAAGGGGTAGTAATAAACCATATAATCAGGGACATGTGAACATTTCTACTTTTAGACAGTATCTTCTCTAATTTATGTAGGAAATGAGAGTTCCAAAACTTACTATAGGGGAAAAAAAGTGGGGGGTAGTGTAGGGCCATAAAATCTAAAAGACAACAGTGCCTTATATGAGGCATAGAGAGATAAGGAAGGAATAAATAAGTATAAAGACCATAAATCTAAGAATAAAAATTTAGAATTGACAGAAATGGAAATGAATTAATAAACAGAATGAGTGAAAGAAATTCTAGAAGGTGCAGAAAAAGGACAAAAAAACCCAAACCCCTTACAAAAAGGGTTGAAGAAGAGAAGAATGGACATTTTGTTTGACCACCTAATTGATCCTGATAGTAGACTCACATAAGCAGAAAAAGAAAGAAAGAAAGAAGAATGAATAAGTAGTTCTAAACTAGAGGAAACAGTTAAAAAATGGGAGGGGGAAACTTGAAAGTGAAGAGAAGAGCCTGTGAAGAGGGTTGCTTTTTGGTAGAATAAACAAAAATAGTTGAAGAAAGTTTCTTGATAGAGGAAGACAACAACAAAAATCTAAATCAGGAAAAAAAGTTAGAGATAATTGGAAAAATATAAACCAATTCTCATAACTTTAAATGTGGATAGGTTAAACAATTGAGTGAAACAAAAGAAAGTGGCTAATTGGATAAGAAATCAAAGGTGCATGATCTGTTGCTTGCAAGAAACACAATAAAAAGGAAAGCCATATACAATAAAAATGAAGAACTACAGTGAAATTTATGTGAGGTAAATCCAAAAAAGCAGTTGTAATCATACTCAGAGAAAAAACAAAAATTTATAATATAAAAAAGTGCTATTAGAAAAAGGAACCACATTATGCTGAAAGGAGCTGTAGACAACAAATCATTTAACAGTTCAAAGTGTACTTGCTCAAAATGCATTAACATTTTAGTTCATAAAGGAAAGATTAGCAGCATCAAATAGTAGAACAATTATATCAGGAGGCTTTAGTGTACTTAATTAGGGACAATTAAAAAATATATGCAATTGAACAAATTGCTAGAAGAACTTGAGCTAAGACTTAAAGCATCTTAAAGAATTTTTCAGCAGCACATAAAATGTTTACCCAAATTCCCCATGTGTTAGGGAACAAAGATTTTGCAAATAAATTTTTACAAGAGATAAATACTAAATATTTCTTTTATAGGTCATAAACTCAATAAAAAATAATGATCAGTTCAGGATTTAAAAATATAAGACACAGACCTAAATAGATTCCCAACAATATGATCCTAAATAATGAGCAGATCAAAGAACAAATCATAGGAATAATAATGTGAAAAAATAATGATGAAAACATACCAAAAACTTTTGGATACTGCTAAAGCATTCTTCTGGGAATAAACTATTATCCTTTGAAAGAGAGAATGAAGTAAATGTATGTAAAAATTAGGAGGCTGTAAAGCCAATCAACAGTAGATTTCTGAGAGAATGCTACTGTGAACAGCTTTTAAGATTCACATTACACAGTATTAGTGAACACTGTTTATTCCATTACAAAATCAAGATTCAGTACAATATTCACAGTATAAACAATTCACAATATTATATACAATATTTAGAACAAGGAAAGTCTCAATATTATATCTTATTACAGAAAAGAACAAGGAACAAGAGAAGAATCACCTGATTTCCCTGAGGGAGAAACCAGCTTCACATTTAAAGATTCAGTCAATCAATTCACCTGGTTTCCCTAAGAAGGGAACCAGTTTAACTCCACATTTAAAAATTCAATCAACCAGTTAACAAAAGGAATGACCTAGTTTCCCTAAGAGGTAGTTGATTCAATCAACAGTTCACAATATACTAATCTTCCACTCATGGGGCAACCATTAACTTTAGTTTCCAGACAAAGTTCTTAGACAACCACATAAACCTTCCACACCTTGATTTCCAACAAACCTCAGTTTAGTCCAAGGGGAAGCCTTTTCTTCATTTTGATTCTGGGTAGTCTCTCTGATTCCCTGGATCCTCTTTCTTGGTCCCAGCTCCCTCCTGAATCTGCCAGACAATCACCTAGATTCAGGAGCAGAAAGCTTACAGGTTCTCGTCCAGTCCTCAGGGATGAACAGCTCCCAGGTCCTTGTCCTCAGCAATCATCAGTTTCGTCCAAGGGGAAGCCTTTTCTTCATTTTGACTCTGGGTGGTCTCTCTGATT
>JAQQSW010024119.1:0-10147 GCA_028646575.1 Pseudocheirus occidentalis | reverse complement strand
GTGTTTAGGGTGGTTGTGTGGGAGCTGCAGAACCTTGCTGCTTCTAGGCCCCCATCTTGGCTCCATTCCCCACCCCAATCTTGGTCTTTTACATTCCCCCATGTAAGGACAAGATTGTCCTTAGACCTAGTATTGTCCTAGACCTAGCATGTTCTAGTATGTCCTAGACCTAGAGTCTAGGTCAGGGATGAAAAAGGGTGGGGAAAGAGTGAAGTGTCCACAGCATTGAAAATTTTGGGGCAAAGAACAACAAATTTGGGGTATCGGTCAGAGTTGCAATGATAGGTCCTTTAGAGGAATATGGCTCCCTGGTTCAACAAACATATTTTCCCATTTTCTTACCCTGACAGCCAGGGAACTATTCCCCATCTCTAAAGGAAAAATTTTAGCCTGGCACCAATAATCAAATCATCAGTTTTACCTCACACTTATCAGATTGGCTAATATGACCAAAAAAGGCAAATAATAAATGTTGAAGGGGATATGGAAAAATTTGGACACTAGTACACGGCCAGTAGAGTTGTGAACTGATCCACCCATTCTAGAAAGCAATTTGGAACTATGCCCAAAGGGCTATAAAACTGTGCATATATTTTGATCCAGTAATACCACTGTTAGGTCTATAGCCTAAAGAGATATATTTTAAATGGAAAAAGATGTATTTATACAAAAATACTTACAGAAGCTCTTCTTGTGGTGGCTAAGAACTGAAAATCAAAGGTATAATCATCATTTGGGGAATGGTTAAACAAGCTATGATATATGATTGTAATGGAACATTATTGTGCTATAAGAAATAGCAAGCAGGATGATTTCAGAAAAACCTGGAAAGGTTTACGTAAACTGATACAAAATGAAGCGAGCAGAACCAGAACGTTATATGTAGTAACAGCAGTATTATACAATGAAGCACTGTGAATGACTTGCCTATGCGCACCAATACAACAATCCAAGAAAATTTCAAAGGACTCCTGATGAAGTATGCTATTCACTTTCAAAGAAAGAGCTAATATTGTCTGGATACAGGCTGAAGCAGCTGTTTTCTTTCTTTTTTATTCAAGTCTTCTTGTACAAAATTACTAATTTGGAAATGTTTTACATGATTGCACATACATAACCTGTATCAGATTGCTTGCCATGTCAGGGAGAGGAGAGGGAGATGAGGAAGAGAGGGATAGAATTTGGAACCCATAACTCTAATGTTTTAAAAATGTAAAAAAATACTTTGCTTTAACATTGTATTGCCAAGGCAATGTTCACAGCATTGACAGCAACTATGAATATGCTGGCATAGTTCTGAATCATAAAATATACCAAATTCTCCATAGAGAAGACAGAAGCAAAACATTTATTCAGATGCCAGAAAGCCTAATTTCAATAACAGAAAACCAAATCCCAATGCCAGAAAACTGAATCCATCGTAGCAACAAAGAAGTTAATGCACCTTATCACTGCAGGAAGCAACACCATCCCAAAGCCTTCCCCCCTGCTTGGACCTTCCCACAAACATTCATGATGCTAGCTGTCTGCTTGCCTGCATCCTTTCCTCCCTCAATTCTAGCTGCTCTGATTCATTTCCTGCTCTACTTAATCCTGCTCCATCAGCTCAGCAAACTTCTACTACCACAGACTCTATGTGATTACACTCAACCTACTAAGGGGCAGGGAAGATCTTCAAATTACCATTACCATTACAAACATGTGATTGGGGAGAAAATAACATTTTTAAAAGCATTTAAAAAGCATTAGATGGCACAGTGAATAGAGCACCAGCCTTGGAGTCAGGAGGACCTGAATTCAAATCAGGCCTCAGACACTTAACACAAAAAACTAGCCATGTGACCTTGGGCAAGTCACTTAACCCCAATTGCCTTACCTTCCCCTCTCCAAAAAAAGGCATTATTTACTGAATTTCCATGAAATTGTAAATTATTAGGATGGAAGTTATATTGAATGATAGCCATGTCTGATCTAAACTTTGTACCTCTTTCTGATCCTATCACAGTGGTCTGCACACAGTTGATACTTAATAAACATTTAGTTGAATTGAGTATCAGCCATTTAGAGTTTGTGTGACTTTAAGTCACTGAATTATACATTAATACTCTCTTATTTCTAAAAATATTTTGAAAAACTTTCCAAGGGACAGAGACAAGATGGTGGAGAAGAAGCAGCAACTCATCTGAGCTCTCCCCAAAACCATTCCAAACACCTTTAAATAATGTCATAAAACAATTCCTGGAGCAACAGAAACCATGAAAAGGATGAGGTGACATAATTTTCCAGTCAAAGGCAACTTAGAAGGTCAGCAGGAAAGGTCTGTCACATTAGAGTGAGAGAGGAGCACAGTCCAGCACAAGCCACACCAGAATAGAACTAGACCCAGTAAACCATGAGCAGGCTTTAGAAGCCATTGAATCAGCAGCAGCAGCAGTTGCTTCCAGAGCTCTCAGTAGAACAACTGTTGGTCAGAAGGAGATTACAGGGGTCTCGTTGCTGACACTGGGGCAGGACTCTGTTGCTTTGCCCATAGTTGGATCTGGGCCTCAGTCTTATGTGGTAGTACCAGGGTGAGGAGCACTAGTACACCAGAGCTTTCAGTTCCAGTGGAGTGAGGACCCTCATCACAGTTCTAGGGCAGAAAAGAGTGCTAGTAGTCACTCACAGACCAGAGCACAGGCCAGGAGTGTAGTAAATACATTTCTGCTTAGATTATACCACCTTGGAAAAACTGAAAACTTACAGATACCTAGAAGTATCTCTGAGAACAATTGCACAAAATCTCTGAAGCTTGGGACAATGCACCTTTAACCCTGGAAGCAGAGCCCCATTTTAACAAAAAGATAAAAGTCAAGAAATAGACTGGGAAAATGATCAGAAAGCAGAAAAAATAATTCTGACCAAAGAAAGTTACTATGGTGACAAGGAAGATCAAAACACACATTCAGAAGAATATAACAAAGTCAACGCTCCAAGAAAAATATGAATTGGTCTAAAGCTATGAAAGAGTTCCAAAAAGATTTTGGAAATCACAAATAAGACAGATAGAGGAAAAATTGAGAAGAGAAATGAGAGTGATGGAAGAAATATCATGAAAAATAGTCAACAGCTTGGTAAAGAGAATCAAAAAAAAATACTAAAGAGAATAACAGTTTAAAAAATAGACTAGGATAAATGATAGAAGATGTTGTTGGGTTTTTTTAATCCACTAAGAAGAACACCTTAAAAAGCAGAATTGGCCTAAAGGAAAAAGAGGTGCAAAAATTCACTAAAGAAAAAAGCTCCTTAAAAATAGAATTGACTAAATGGTAAAGGAGGTCCAAAAGCTCACTCTTGAAGAAAATAATTCCTTAAAAAATTAGAATTAAGCAAATGGAAGCTAATGACTTTATGAGAAATCAATAACCAATGAAACAAAACCAAAAGAATGAAAAAATGCCAGGCAACGTGAAATATCTCATTGAAAAAGCAATTGATTTGGGAAAAAGATACAGGAGAGATAATTTTAAAATTATTGGACTACCTGAAAGTCATGACCAAAAAAAGAGCCTAGAAATCATCCTTCAAGAAATTATCAAGGAAAACACCCCTGATATTCTAGAACCAGAGGGTAAAGTAGAAATTGAAAGAATCTGCCAATCACCTCCTGAAAGAGATGCTAAAATGAAAACACTCGAGAAAAACATAGCCAAATTCCAGAGTTCCCAGGACAAGGAAGAAAACACTTCAAGTATCAGGGAGCCACAGTCAAGATAACACAACATTTAGCCGTTTCTGCATGAAAGGATCAGAGGATTTGAAATACGATGTTCTAGAGGACTAATTAACTAGGATTAAAACCATGAATCATCTACCCGGCAAAATTGTGTATAATTCTTCAGGGAGGGCAGAGGGAAATGGGTATGTAATGAAACAGAGGACTTCCAAGAATTCTTGATGAAAAGACTAGAACTGAATAGAAAATTTGACTCTCAAATACAAGACTCAAGAGAAGCTTAAAAAGGTAAACAGAAAAGGGTAATCATAAGGGACTTAATAAGGTTAAACTGCATACATTCCTACATGGGAAAATGATACTTGTAACTCATAAGAACCATCACATTATTAGGGTGCTTAGAAGGAGTGTATATAGTCAGAGGGTACAGGTGTGAGTTAAATGTGAAGAGATGATATCTAAAAAAAATTAAATTAAGTGGTGAGAGAAGAATGTGCTGGAAGAAAGGGAAAGGGAGAGATAGAACCAGATAAATTATCTCAAATAAAAGAGGGAAGGAAAAGTTTTTATAGTGGAGAGGAAGAGAGAGGAAGTTAAGAGGAGAAAATGAACCTTACTCTTATGAGAATTGGCTCAAAGAGGGAATAAGATACACACTCAATTGGGTATAGGAATCTACTTAACTGCAGGACAGAAGGAGGGGAAGAGGAAAAGATGGGGGAAAGAAAGAGAGAGAAAGAGAGTGACAGAAAGGAGGGCAAATTGGGGAAGGGTGTAGTAAGAAGCAAAAGACTTGAGGAGAGACATGATGAAAGGAAAAACAATAGAATAAACAGGGTGGATAGGATAAAGGGAAATACAGTCAGCAATAGTAACTGTGGAAAAAGTTTTGAAGCAAGTTTCTCTGATAAAGGCCTCATTTCTCAAACATACAGAGAACTGAGTCAAAATTGTAAAAAATAAGAGCCATTCACCAATTAATACATTATAAAAAGATATGAACAGTTTTCAGATGAAGTAATCAACATATAGCCATATGAAAAAAATGTTCTAATTTACTACTGATCAGATAATGCAAATTAAAACAATTCTGAGGTACTATCTCATACCTATTAGATTGGCTAATACAACCGGAAAGGTTAATACAACAAATGACAAATGTTGGAAGGGATGTGGGAAAAATGAGACATTAATGCATTGTTGGTGGAGTTGTGAACTGATTCTATCATTCTGTAGAACAATTTGAAACTGTGTCCAAAGGGATATAAAATAATGCATACCCTTTGACCTAGCAATATGATCACTAAGTCACTATGCCACAAGAGGTTAAAAAAGAGAGAGAAAGGACCTATACATACAAAAATACTTACAGTGTCCCTTTTCTGGTGGCAAAAAAAATTGGAAATTGAGAAGATGCCCATTATCTGAGGAACATATGAACAAGCTGTGGCATGTGATTATGATGGAATACTATTGTGCTATAAGAAATGATGAACAGGATGCTCTCTGAAAAACCTGTAGAGACAGGTGAGCTGATGTAAAGTGAAATGTACTGTATATGAAGTAACAGCAATATTATAAGTGATCAGCTGTAACTATTAACTATTCTTAATAGTTCAGTGATCCAAGACAACTTTGAAGGATTATTGATGAAAAATGCAATCCGTCCCCAGAGAAAGAACTGATGATGTCTAAATATAGTTTGAAGCACTCTTTTTAACCTTTCTTTGTTTTCTTGAGGGTTTTGGAGGGGCAGATGTATGTTTTCTTTCACAACATGACTAATATGGAAATGTTTTACACAACTACATGTGTATAACCTATATCAAATTGTTTCTCTTCTCAATGAGGGTATGGAAGGAGGAAGAGAGAGAATTTGGACCTCAAAGTTTTTTAAACAAATGTTTTTTAAAAATTACATGTAAATGGGGAAAAATAAAATACTAAATAAACTCAAAAAAGAAGAAAAACTTTCCTCCTCTCCCACATCTGTACAGAGAGTGAGGGGTATCCTTAAGCCCCCCAAATCTTAAAGGCATTTAAGTAACATCTACTCTGATTGGAGGATTGTCCCCGGAGCTACCAAATGGAACAACTTTCTGTTCTCTGATAATACCTATGCTCCCATGGCCAACATTCCTCCACCCCAATCACCTGCTACCTCTTTCTAACACAGCTACTTCTTCTCTCTTTCAACCGTGAACCAGACCAATCTCCTCTCTGAGTTTCATTTTCAATTAAAGGAAAGGGGATGAATAGATAATTTTAAGGTCCTTTTGAACATTAAACTTCTTTAAGTCTAAAAATATGTTATCATTCTCACTGTGAGCATATAATGTTAAAAAGAACAAGTAAGGTCCTTGTATTCAGGTAGCTTAGAGTCAAAACCCGTTAGACTGAATGTAGACACACAGAAATGAATTTTATATCAAACATCAAGGTTAACAGGGAAAAGAATTTTTCAAAAAACAAAAATTGCTGCCTCAAAACCCTTTAATTTTCTAAAACTTGCTATGGACACTTTTAATGACTACATCTGTACATTTTTCAAATGGTTGAGATTTTTAAATGTTGCAATCCACTTTGGAATAGGTTAAATTGGAAGGGACTTGGTTACCCAAACACCTCAGGAGAAAGGCAAAATAAAATATGACTGTAATTTGTCCCTAACTTTATTACATTCATACATGATAATTTCTGGGTGAAATGAAGGACATAATCCAAGAAAGAGCTTAAAACAGTATTAAGACCTGCAGAGAAAAGAACAGAGCAGAAAGCCTCATTTTGTATTAAAAGGTAGCTTTTGAAATATTTGGATAATTTCAAATTAGCAACAGAAGCTCTAAATTTTAGTCAAATAAAACTGCCTCATCAATCAAAAGTCAACATTTGCTTCAGAAGCCTGCAGTAAGAAGACAGGATATTTGCAGCATCTCTAACCACCATTATGGAGATGAGAACAGAAAGTCCCCATGGAAAACCTGTATGGAAAATAGTCAGGAAAATTCATAATCATTACCAAGCCCTGGACGAATGCTTCTTGTGGTAAACAATGTAAGTAGTCATGACACACTAACGATCATTGGCAGCAACTGGGTCAGCGCTTCTCAATACCACAGGCCCCACCATAAACATGGCTTCTCTTCTGATAACTAAGGGCAGGAGCACCCAGCAATCCTAAGGGTTTGGCAAAACATCACAAGCTCATTTTCAAAGGCTAGACTTTGCCAAAACCCTTAAATGCATTTTGCCAAGCACTTTCCCCCTTAATTTTTTAAACCTAGGTCTTTTAATCAAAATTTCATCTCATATGTTTTTCATTCATTTACACTTAGCTCATCCAAATGTTTTCTCAGAACTATCTGATGTCCAGGAAGCCACATGAGTCCCTTCCAAAAGCCATTCCCCACTAAACCAAGAATGTGACTCTTACCATCATTAAAAGGAACATGAATTGAAGAATTTGAAGCAGAACCTGTGAATTGTGTAGGTCTTCAACTTGAGATTTGCATCCTCCCCTTCTTACCAGCACTGATTTGCTTTATTTTGTCATTATCTGAGTCCACAGAGCAAATGGAGGAGCAAAGGAAATGACCTCCTATGGTGGCATCTCAGTTTTATACGCTTTTCCTAAGCAAAAAATTTAGAGAGCTCTGAGTCCTTTAATTACAAAATATATCCCAACACCTCATCTGAAGACCTACATAACACAACAATTGCTTGTGCAATTGTTGCAGATAGATTGAGTGCTGTCTCTTTAAAAACAATGTTTTCTTTGTTTGAAATATATTTTATTGACATCTTTTGTTTTTGATATCATCTAAATTTATTCTTGTATCCCAAACTCTGTCTTCACACAAAGAACCATCCCTCATATAAAAGTTGTGGGAGGGTTTCAGATTTTTAATAATATACATTTGTCTTCACTAAAATATCACTTTTGTGCACCAATATGACATCATGAAGATCCAGGCTTCCTGAAGGAAGAGTAGAAGATCTTGAAGGTGTCACCAAGCTTGAAAAGCCTTCAAATACAGCCAAGGAAGGGATTGTGTACCCAAGGACCAGTCTAGCTATGTGCAAAGAAGAATCACAAGGATCAGCACAAAAATGGCCACCAATCTGCATCTGAGAAAGAAGTCCCTACATTGATGGAACTGTTAATTTTTCATCAAAGACTGCTTATAAATAACCATTCATTTCATCCTGAGCAGAGTTAGACCTAGGTCAAAGACAACAGCAATCAATACCTAAAAGGTGAATCCATGATTTCTGGGTAACACCCTCAAGATGACATTCACATTCTTCCTCTCTGATACTCCAATACATCTATGATCTCATTGATAGGGATATTCCTTCCAACTTTACAGATGGCAACCCATCCACAGGTTGGCCTTCCTTTGTGACACTTTTCCATACCCTCCCATTAGAATCCCATGGAGGCTTCACTTAATGTTCTTGAACCCTTCTTCATTTTCTCTTGATATCACAAAGTTACCAATGGCATATATAGATTGCCTATAAGTTATTCCTTCACTCTCATGACGTGGTAAGCCCATTTTCTTTTACGTATTCCTTTGGCGGCATCATTTACATAACATTCTCACCATAGTTGATTGTTGCTTTGGCATCTGGAGGTAGAATGATGGAGGAAATCATTGACAAAATCAAAGTAACTGACCTGAAGCTTTATTTCCATTCAAGTTATCAAGAGGACAATTTCCTCTGAAAATTCACAATCAGATTTTTATATTTATATCCTTAGGTGCAGATTCTATTAGTCTGAGAGGATTTATCAAAGCTTAAAAAACAAATCCTGTGCCTATTTAAAGGACTTGTTCAGAGATGTTGGTGCTATTGCTGTGTATATCTATAATGAGGTGCCCAAGGGGGTCTACTGAGCTGTTATTAATGAAATAATGGAAATGTATTGTGATTTCATTTTGAATAAGGAACTTCCAGCAAACCAAACTAAAATAGAAAAAGGGTTTCAAGTCTACTAATGAGATGCCCAAGTGCAAGGGATGTTGGTTGGCTATTTAAACTCAGAAAGCCATTAGGACAAGAAGTAAAGGTTTCCTGCTCTGATACTAAGGCTGGCAAAAGGAGCTCTTTGCACCTGATGGAATATTAAAACAGAGCAGAGAGGATCACAAAAGACTGTGGCCTTGCTTCAGCATTAATATTTAATCAGACACTTGACCTCACTGGATTACAAATTAAGAGTAATCAGGTCCCAGAAGGTTTCCTTCTCTTAATAGAGAGCCTCTCCCCAAATCCACCACTCTTCTCTTCTCTGAAATATTTTTTAAATGGCCATTTTTCCTTTTGTTCTTTTTTTGAAAGGAGAATCTATACTATAAGCCACAAATACTTTTGAAATGACAAAATAAAGTCCACTCTTCTTCCTCAGCATCAGTACTCTTTCCTCCCTCCTCCTGAAGAAAGAGAATTGATTGGGTACATTTTCTTCTTAGTTGCCCTCGCATTCATCTCTCCGGGGTCTTCCATCCTGAGCCCCAGTTCACACAACGTCAGTTAGTACGCTCCCATTAATTACTGAGCAACCTCGGCCAGGATTCCAGTATCCAGGCTATGAGGTCCTTTACGCTTAATGCCCGATTCTGACCTCCTTCAAACTCTGACAAAATAACTCCTTTGGCCCAAAAGTTCTTGTGCTTAGTCTCCAGCTAGAAAGTTTGAAGCAAATTGGACAAGCCATTTTTGAGTTACAAGGCTCTGAAAAATTAATATGTTTCTAACTTTGGTGAAAAGTGTCCAAACTTTTTTTTCTGCTCCTAACTCAAAAATGGCTGGCTTTGGAGAGTTCCAACTTTCCCAGCACTTTAGGCAAGAGATGAGTTTTTTGAAGTACAAAATTTCATATACATCAGGAAGTCATAGAGTCATGTAGTCAGAGTCTAAAAAGAACTTATTATATTACAGGAAAAGTTCACAATGTTTATTATGATTTAGTAAGTCAATCAGCATGTGTGTGTATAATTTATATATTTATACATATACATAGGTATATATATGTATGTTTTACATATATATACATATATATGTATATTCTCTTCACACATGGCTGTCTGTCCGTGTTGTCTTACCACCTGTCCCTAAGTCACCACAGTGAGGTTCTTTTCCTTACTGAAACTACTCTCTCTACCATCAACTAATGACTTCAATTTGGTCAAACCCAGTGGCCTTTACCTTATCTTTAATCTCCTCAACCTTTCTCCTGCATTTGGTACTATTGGTCAGTTCCTCCTCCGTAGACTTAATTTATCAACTTAGAATTGAATGAGACCCAGAAATGGTTCTCACAGGTGGAAAGAGGATTGAATACAAGGTTGTATTGAAAATAAAGGTGGAGGGGCGGAGCCAAGATGGCGGCGTAGAAGCAGCAAAGCACCACAGCTCCCACACAAA
>JAQQSW010024118.1:0-10147 GCA_028646575.1 Pseudocheirus occidentalis | reverse complement strand
GTAAGTAGGCATGTATAAGATAGAAAGTAGATCAAAGGTAGCTTGAGAGGGAAAGAAGCTGATGAATTATAAAAGTTCTCTTATACAAGGTAGCACAAGAGAGTTCTCCCTCTCTCTCTGTCTCTCTCTTTCTCTCTGTTTCTTTTTCTCTCTCTCTTCCTCCTCTTCTCTCTTTCTCCTTCCTCTCTCTCTCTGTCTCTCTCTCTGTCTCCCTGTCTCTCTTTCTGGAAGGAAAATTTTCCAACTTTATTTCGCATGTAAGACTTCTCTTGTAGGTATGAACTGATGTTGAGTAAAGTTCTTAATCTGTACTCCCTTTCCTAAATAACTTTATTCATACATTGTCTTTCTAGGATGAATTTTCTGACACCGACAATTGTTTTCATGTAGAATGTGATCCCAAAGTTGTTACCTTTACAAGGATCCATATGAATTCTCTTATGTTATGCAAACTATGTTCTTAGGTGGAAGGCTTTTCCCACGTTCATTACGTCCATACAGTTTTTCTCTAGTATATTATGATGTTGCTTAAGTTCTTGTTTATCCAGGGGTCATAAAGGTCAACACACCACTTGATGTTCAATAAGACCTGTCCTCACTTTCTTGACCACCGTAGGGTTTCTGTACAGTATGAGTTTTCTTAAGTTCTGATTGGTGGCTGAAGGCTATCTCATACTGATCACAGCCACCTCTCCAAATTAATCACACTCAGGAAATATATTCTCTGAACACGTCTTCTTCCATTGTCTTCAGTCTGTGTACACACTGAAGCTCTGTTTGTACCACCTTCACCCTGTTGCTTTTCTACTCTCTGCTGTGGAAAAAGGTATGGCCCTTGACTGAGACTTCCACCATCTTTATAATAAAATCTTGGCCTCTCATTCTATCTGAAGGCTTCTTTTCAGTGATTTTTACTGACTGAGACTTTTCTCCTTATCACTTCTCTTTCACCTACTTAACCTGGCATCGTGTTCCTAGGCTTTTACAACTTTTGAAACACAAGAACCATCCCTTAGTGATCTTTTCTGGGATGAATCTTGCATTGGAATACTTTCTGTGCTGATTCTCTGCTATAGATAGATACATAGATGGATAGAGTGATAGATGGATGGATACATATCTACATAATATAAATACACACAGACACACATGTATGTATATATACATATGTACACACATTCATTCATCTCCATCTACACATCTGATTCTGGGACCCTCTCTCCCTACAATCCTAGGTGCCCCTCCTCTCTCCAATTGGCTGATCACATCTGGTTTGGAATCTTGAAGTTCCAGGCAGACCAGGTGTCCGTACTTCTCCAGAATCACCTCCCATACAGCTCCTTCTGAGGAGGCTCAGGTGCCCCTACTCTGTGTGAAACCCAAAGCTATGCCCTTGAAAGTTCACTGATTCCTGGGGAGTCCCAGAGGCCAGCGCCCGTTTTCTCCTTCTATACTGACTCCTCCAAGGGACAGGCAAAGCTCTTACAAGTTAAAGCTGACAAGTGGTGACCCAGCCTATGCTTGAAGACCATCAAGGAGCAGGAGGCCACTCCCTCTTCAGGAAATGGACTTAAAACTTCCATGGGGGAAGGAACAGAAGAGATGACCTGAGAGGAGAAGGAAAGGAAATCCTGTGGGTAATGTACAGGAGGGAAGGAAAAAGAAAATCCAACAGGAGTGGATGGAGGTCAGAGGCTAGATTTGGGAAGAAATAACTTGACAACATTGGAGAAAAACTGAGGAAAATTCCAAGTAGAAGGCTCTCCAGGTCCAGACAGAGGTCCAGTGTGCTTATGGATTAACAGAGAAGCAGTATTCAGGGGCATAATAGAGGACGAAGGAGGACCCAGGAGGCCTCGGGAATGGAACCTGAAGAGGTGGACTGGGGAAGGATAAACAGGTAAGGGCCAGACCAGGCATGGGGAGGCAAACTGCGGAGGCTGTGGGATGATTTGCTCTCCTCGTGATCCTTTAAGGCAGAAGTCTGCAGTGGTGTTGTTTAGGGGGAAGAGGGTTCCTCAAGTTATTGCAGGGTGATGGTTGGTTGGAAAAACCTTAACCACGTGCTTGGGGGCTGCGGAGCCAACCCCCACCTCTACCCCCAGGTGAAGAAACTTTTCTTGTCTCGGATTACTCTGGTAAAGACTTTTAGCTAACAGATTTGACTTTTGCGGGCGTCTTTCCTCTTATAAAGAAATCTCAGCTACAGCCTGAGATTTTTCTCTTCTTTTATATATGCCCGTCTGAGCTACGGACCGTGGGGTTATTTTCTGCACTCGGTCAAGGTTATTGGCCTAAGAATTGCTTACGCATTTGGTTTTGTGTGCGGTTAAAAGGACTGTGCTTAACGTTTTAATCGTGGGCTTGGTTAGAGTTGCGGAGTGTTTACTTCTGGGATTCAGGTGAATTGCTAACACAGTGTGGAATACTTGTATTTCTATTGTTAGATCCCTCAACTGTGCGTTTGTCTATTGCAGCGGTTCTCAGCCTATGGGTCGCGACCCCTTTGGGGTTGAACGACCCCAGGGTCGTCTAATTTCATTGGAAAACACATATTTCAGATCGGCTTAGGAACCCAGACACCGCCCCTCTATCTGTCTCCAGATGGGTCCGCCCACATTCAGATAATCCCACATACAAGTCTTAAAAGGTCCAGGCATTAGGAAGGTTGAGAACCACTTGTGTACTTGTTGGTTAAATGGTATTATCTTTGAGTGTTCACTTTGGGGAAAGTAAGTCTGTTGCTAGTAGCAAACCTCCAGAAAGAACTTGTGCCTAAGGGAGACAGCCAGGGCTTGCTGAAGAGCTCCTAGGGAAAGGGGACTCAGAGTGGAGGGACTAGACGTGAGTGACAGGGAGAAGGCCAAGAGAGGACCTCAGCATGTGGGCAGCCAAGGGAGCTTGGAACAGCAGGTTCACATGGGAAAGCAGGGAGGGGTTGATTGTAGATGGTGATTCCTGGTCCAGGGTATTAACCTTGCATCTGGCCATAAGGGAGGAGGACAGAGATGCCTGAGGGCTTCCCAGAACATCCAGGACACAGCAACATCTCCGGGGCCAAAGGAAGTGAGAGGGGTACTAGGACACAGGGATGGGGTGGGGGAGGAATAGGGTGGGGGGGGGAAGGCAAGGAGGAAGAGGCAGAGGAGGGAGAAGGGGAGAGGAGGGGAAAGGCAAACAGGGAAGAAGAGAGGAGGAAGAGAAGGAAGAAAGGAAGGGAAGAGAGAAACTGGAATAGGAGGTAAAGGAGTAAGGGACTAGGATGGGGGAGAGTAAGAGGAAGGAAGGGGATGCCCCCTCTCTTAAAGAAAGCCTGGAAATATGAGAGGCTGATGATAGGAGGGAGAGAATTCCAGGCATGAAGGCCAACCAACCCAAAGGCAAGGAGATGCGCCCCTCGGAACTCCCAAGTATGCCAGCATGGCTGGACCATGGAGTTTGAGAAGGGAAAGAAACTTGTTAAGATACCTGAAAGTTAGGAAAGGCCCAGGTTGAAAAGAGCTTTCAGTGTGGAAGAGAGGCCACTATAGTCAGTTCTGCTACAGCTTGATGGATGCATTCCTTAAAAAGTGGAGAAGAGGTAAAAAAAGGTAGGTGCTAATTCCTTTAGAGAGTCTCATGAAAACAGCCCTCTCCATCCATAAAGCAACAAACATGGATTAAGTATTTAATATGTAGCAGGAACAGTGCAAAGAACTAGAGAAAATCACCATAAGAATAGGTGATTCTAAAAATTGGACAATAAAATTTACTGGATTGATGGGAATATAAGGTTAGGGACGCTACATTCTAAAAGTCGTCTAATGATGATAGTAATACTTGCTTAGTCCTTTTCAGTCTTGTCTGGCCTCTTTTGGAGTTTTCTTGGCAAATATACTGGAATGGTTTGCCATTTCCTTCTCCAGATCATTTTACAGATGAGGAAATTGAGGCAAGGTTAAGTGAAGCTCCCAGGTCTCTCAGCTGGTAAATGTCTGAGGTCAGATTTGATCTTAGGAAGGTGGGATGGGTAGAGTGTGTGGGTGCAGACAAGCCTTCCCCCACCCATCACTCCTACTAGACTATAAGATATCCAATAAATATGGTACTTTATCTTGAAAAATAGTTGGAATTGGATATGTGACTCAGAACCTTGTCCCACTCAAAGTCAGTGTAAGTTGCCACACAAGGAACTCCAACTATGGGATCGGGGTCACAGGCAAAGCCAGCAGCTGTGCTATGATGTGTGCAGATGTGATCTACCCATGACTGGAAATGGGAGACTGGTGGCAGGATCTGCTTGATGAGGTGATCCAAGACCACCTCTTGGATCCCAGGACCATTTCCATAGTCAGTGTACAGTGACCATCTGTGACTGGGCTTTTCCCTGGTCAGGTGGCTAGGAGTGATGGGAATGAAAGGAGCCAGGTCATGGAGGGAATGGGGATCTTCTTGTCTTCCATGGGCCACTGCCTGTCACTTCCCTGAGTGCTTTAGCCTGTGACCCTAAGAAATTTCATTTCATGGTGTGTCCAGGAAGTCGACTGCTTCAGTACCTTTCCCCTTAGACATCTCTTCTTCTCACAGCCCCTAATGTGTGCTGTTGGACCATTTCCAACTGTCCATGTGCCAAGGTCACCAACTCCACATGTCTACTCTACATACCACTGGGGCACAGCTTCCCTCTACAATGAAACCACACATAATCAAAAGAAAAATCTTTGTTATGCTTAAGCTATTCCATAATCTATCAATACTATTGGAACAAATTAATATTTTCAAAACAAGTTTGTAGCTTAATACTTAGTTTAATGCTGACTGTATTTGAACATAAAGGCAATAAAGAAACCATTAGAGTTTAATGAATAGAGGAGTAATGTGTTTAGCTCTACCTATACTTTGGGGAAATAATTTAATTAACTGATTGGAAGATGGATTGGAGTAGGGAGAGATTCGAGGCAGGGAATCCAATCAGGAGGTAATTCCAGTGCCCAAGCAGGACTCAAAGAGGGTCTGAATCAGAGCAGCAAGAAATCTACATATGAGTAAGTTGTCAGCCCTGTCCAACTTTTCACGACCCCATTTGGGCATTTCTTGGCAAAGATACTACAGTGTTTTGCCATGTCCTTCTCCAGCTTATTTTATACAGGAGGAAATGAGGCAAACAAGGTTAAGTGACTTGTCCAGGGTCACACAGCTAGTAAATGTCTGAGGCCAGATTTGAACTTGGGTTCCCCTAACTCCAGGCCAAGGGATGTATCCACTCTACCACCTAGCTACCCACATATGAGTAAGACTTTTAACTAACAGATAGCGAGTGTACCTTGGAGTCTAAAAGATTTAGGTTCAAATTTATTGATTGAGAAGGATAAATTATTTAATATCTCAATACCCTCAGCAACCTAAGGCTATGTTATATCCCGGGTGTGTATCTGCATTGGAGCAAGGAATTTCCACACTTAAATTCTCTATATTGTTGAAATTACAGGTCTGATTCCTCCTTTCTCTTGTCTCTTAATACAGGCTATCATCACTCTATGTGGTTGGCCTTCCCTGTGTGCCACTTCTATGCTCTGTACTCATTAATCCTCTGGACTTAACTAGTGTGTCACTATTCCCTTTTAAAATTATTTTAAAATCATTTCCTGTCATATTCCTTAATCTTCTTTTGCTTTGTTAAGACACTCTCCTCCAAGACAGATCCTCTGTTTTATCTCATTGTTAACCGGCCCTTCCACTTTAACTCAAAGCCTCCCTTAGACTAAGTGTTCTTAGTCAGCTCTTCCAACCTAACCCCATGAAATCATTCTATTTCCTGAGTCACTTTTGAAGTGCTTGTTTGGAGTCTTTCCAATCTATCTTCCTCTTTCTCATACTGAGGGATGGTAACTCCAGGTATATTAGGGGAATAGCCTAAATTGACAGGTTTATTTAATCTGTGAGTGCTGAAATTCTAAATTCTGTTGGCATGAATCAGACTGAGATGTTTGGATCAGATGTGACTAGTCAGAAGAGAAGGATGGATGAGCCAAGAAATGAGATCTGGTTTCTTATACTAGAAAGCTTTGGGGATTTGTCCCCCTCAAAATAACTTCAGGTAGGCACTAACATTGGACAATTTACTGAGTTAATGGCTTTGAAAATCTACAGTGGTGTCAGAGTTAACTTGCAAAATGAACTGTGTTACTTGCAGCTGGAGGGAGGGGAGACCAAAAAAGAGAGTGAAGTTACTGGTACTGCCTAAAGCATTGTTCTAAATGAATATTCATCCATAGTTTTTTGCATCAGGAGCAGGGTGTGTAGGCAACATGGCTAAGAGAAGCCAGGAAGTTACCTGAGCTCTCCCCAGTTATCCTTAGAAATAAAATTAAATCAAACTTCTAAAAGAATTCTGGAGTGACAGAATCCACAGAAAGGAGTGAAAATATTTTCCAGTCCTAAATAAGTTAGAAAGACTTCAGAAAAGGTCAGTCTCGCTTGGGTAAAAGTGGGAGGAGAGCCCAGCCAGTGTCTGGGCAAGTGAGTGGGAAGCTCTTAGCTTAGCCCAGATCAGCAACCAAGGCTCCCTGCCAGACTCAGCAGGCTAGTGGCACATCAGGCCAGCTGTGAGGACTCCAACCCCAGTACAAATGACAAATTGCCATGGAACAATAATTATGATTAGGCCAGGCCACCCCAATGTAGTGAGTAAGCCAGCAGCATGTGAGGCATTGACATGGAAAGCCAGTGACCAGGCCCTTGGTTCCAGGACTAGAAGCTGGGGAGAGTACCCCTTGTGCCCCAGGAGCAGAGTTCATCTTTAAAAAAATGAGCAAAAAAAAAAAAAAGGTCGTGACCATAGAAAGTTACTATGACAATAAGGAATATCAAAAGATAAACTCAAAAGAGAACAACAATGTCATACATGTGAAGCCTCAAAGGGGAATATGAATTGGTCTCAAGCATAAAAAGCCCTCTTAGAAGAGCTCAAAAAGGATGTTAAAAATCAAGTGAGAGAGACAGAAGAAAAATTGGGAAAAGAAATGAGCTATGCCAGAGAATTATGGAAAAAAAGTCAACAATTTGGGAAAGGAAGCACAAAAATTGACTGATAAAAACAATTCCTTAAAAAATAGAATTGGCCAAATTGGGAAGAAAACTCTAAAGGAAATGACTACTTTAAAGTAGAAATGACTGAATAGAAAAGGAGGCAAAAAGGCTCACTGAAGGAAATAATTCCTTTAAAATTTGAATTGGGCAAGTGGGAGCTAATGACTCTGAGACATCAAAAGTCAACCAAAATCAAAAAATCAAAAAAATCAACTAAAATCAAAAGAATGAAAATAAACATTGGAGGTAATTTTAAAATACCTCATTGGAAAAAAAAAGCAATCTGACCTAGGAAATAGACCCAGGAGATATAATTTAAGAATTATTGGACCACTTAAAAGTCGTAATCAAAAAAGATAGCATTCTTCAGGAAATTACCCAGGAAAACTGCCCTGATATGTTGTAGAACCAGAGGGTAAAATAATTCAAAAATTCTGCTGATCACCTCTTGAAAAAGATGCCAAAATGAAAGCTCCAAGGACTATTGTAGCCAAATTCCAGACTGATCAGTTTAAGGAGGAAATGCTGCAAGCATCCAGAATGAAACAATTCAAATATTGTGGAACCATAGTCAGGATTACACAGGATTTAGCAATGTCTACATTTAAGCATCAGATAGATGGCTTGGAATGTGATATTCCAGAGGGCAAAGAAGCTTGGATTATAACCAAGAATAAACTAGCCAGTAATATTTAGCATAATCTTTCAGGGGGGAAGATCAACATTCAATGAAGTAGGGGACTTTCAAATTGTCCAAAGAAAAGACCAGAGCAGAACAAAAAAGTAGTCTACAAATACAAGATTCAGGAGAAACATAGAAAGGCAAACAGGAAAGAAAAAAGATATTCAGTAAGATTAAGGTGTTTACATCCTCCATGGGAAGATGATACTTGTAAAATTTATTTTTTTTATTTTAGCTAAATGCTAAATCTAAAAACACAACAGAAAAACAAGAAACAAATTATAAACTTAAATATGAAAGAAAAGAAATTAATGTGTGCAGCAGAATATAGGAGAGGATGCAGAATATGTGGCAATAACTTTCCCTTTTAAGAAAGCCTCTATCTTAAATACTATGTGTTATGTTGAAAACTATCTACTTTTGCTTGTTTGTAGATTTTCTTTGGCATTCTGCTGTACATATTTTACTTTGTTCTTTTTTTCTCCCTTTCTCTACTACCCCAAAGCTACAAGTAAGCATGGATATATTCATACATAGATATTGATATGTACTTATAAGTATACATATATAAACATATACTTTTCCTAAGAGATTCTATCCTTAATCTTTATTTTTATGATTGTATGTATCTTCTTTTTCCTATCTCTCCTAAGTCCTCTACTTTAATTCTACTTAGTACCTTGCCCTCGTAAACCTACTCTCCTCAAGGGATTCCTCCCTTATGTTCCCATTGTCCTAAATATAAACACTCTTTCATATACTCCTTTGATCTGTTCTCTCTCTCTCCTCTAAAGATCCGTCCTTTATCATATCCCTGTTCCCTGTCTAGAGTTTTATTTCTTTTTAAATTCAGAAGACTTTTATACTCTTTGAGATGTATATGTATTTTTCCCTCTTAATTCCATTCCTGATGAAAATACATTTCCGTAAGTAACAGTCCTCTTCCCCCATCTAATTCCTCCTTACTGGTTTTTCCTCTTGCGTCTCATTTGTATGTGTGTGTGTGTGTACATATGTGTGTGTATATATCTATATCTATATATGTATGTATATATGTATACATATGTATGCATATGTATACACACATGTATATAAAATTTTTTTTCTGTTATAAATCCTACCTGGTTTCCATGTAGGAAGTAAATTGTTCAACTTTAGTAAGTTCTTTTTCCTATTTCCCTTCTCATACTTCTCTTCCTTCTTGTATATGAAAGTCAAATTTTTTGTTCAGCTCTCATTTTTTCATCAAGAATGCTTGAAAATCCTCTATTTTGTTGAATGACCATCTTTTCCCCCGAAGCATTATACTCAACTTTGCTGGGTAGGTGATTTTTGGTTTTAGTCCTAGCTTCTTTGACCTCCAGAATATCATATTCTCAGCCCTTTGATCCCTTATTGTAGAAGCTGCTAGGTCTTGTGTTATCCTGATTGTGTTTCCACAATACTCAAATTGTTTCTTACTGACTGCCTGCAATATTTTCTCCTTAACCTGGGAACTTTGGAATGTGTTTATAATATTCCTAGGAATTTTCTTTTAGGGATCTTTTTCAAGAGGTGATCAGTGAATTCTTTCAATTTCTATGATGTCTAGATTCTTTTTTTCACCATGGCTTTCAGGTAGACCAACAATTTTTAAATTATTTCTCCTGAATCTGTTTTCCAGGTCTTTGGCTTTTTCAATGAGATATTTCACATTGCCTTCTATTTTTATTCATTTGTTTGGATCTCTTTTATAGTATCTTGATTTTTCATAAAGTCATTAACTTCTATTTGCTCCAATATAATTTTGAGGGAATTATTCTCTTCAGTGAGTTTTTGAAATTCCTTTTCCATCTGGCAAATTTGGCTTTTTAAGGCATTCTTCTCCTCATGGGCTTTTTGGGCCTCTTTTGCCATTTGAGTTAATCTATTTTTAAAGTGTCATTTTCTTCAGTATTGTTTGGGGTCTCCTTTAGCAGGCTGTTGACTCACTTTTCCTAATATTCTTGCAACATTCTCCTTTTCCCAATTTTTTCTCCACTTTTCTTACTTGATTTTCAAAATCTTATTTGAGCTCCTCTGTGGCCTGTACCTGATTCATATTTTTCTTGTAGGCTTTTGATGCAGGAGTTCTGATTTTGCTGTCTTCCTCCCACTCCATGCCTTGATCCATTTTGGCCCCCCAAAAAGGATTCTATGGTCTGTTTGTGTTTCTGTTGCCAGCTCATATTGGCAGCCAATTATTAGACTTTTGAGCTCTTTGAGCGAAGGTAGAACTCTGCTTCCAGAATGGAGAGACCTGTGTCCAGAATCACTGGGATATTTGCAGCTGCTGGAGGTATTAGATGGGCACCCTCTCTACAGCCCCCACATGCTCTGGCTCACTGGTCATACTCCCCAAGAGCACCATGCAAGACT
>JAQQSW010024117.1:0-10148 GCA_028646575.1 Pseudocheirus occidentalis | reverse complement strand
ACAGATTGTGGGAGGGGTCTTACAGTGTGATCAATGTTCTGGGCTGGGGGGTAGGGACAAAAAGGGGAAAAAATTTGTAACTCAAAACCCTGTGGAAATGAATGATGTAACCAAGAAAATAAATTAAAATTAAAAAAAAAAGAAATAGCATAAGTCCTTCAGAATTTTCTTAGATCATTGTGTTACTGAGAATAGCTAAGTTATTTATAGTAGATCATCATACAGTATTGCTATTCCTGTATATAATGTTCTCCAGGTTCTGCTCATTTCACTTTGCATCAGTTCATGTAAGTCTTTCCAGGTTTCTCTGAGAGAATCCTGCTCATCATTTCTTATAACAATAGGATTCCATCACAGTCTCATACAGCAATTTGTTCAGTCATTGCCCAAGTGATAGACATCCCCTTAATTTCCAGTTCTTTGACACCACTAAAAGAGCTGTTATAAATATTTTTGTACGTATAGGGCCTTTTCCTTTTGGCTTTTTTTTTTATCTCTTTAGGATAAAGACCTAGTAGTAGTATTTCTAGGTCAAAGGCTATGCATGGTTTTATAACCCTTTAGGCATAGTTCCCGATGTTGCAAGTACTTTTAGATGAGATCGCTACTGTATTATTAGTTTTTGTTAAATGTTTTAATTTATTATGGAGAGTTCTCATGAAGTGGGAGCAATCTGTAAATTATTATAATGTAAAAACACATCAATAAAACTAAAAAAAAAAGAAAAGATTTCTATGTGGGCCCACTGACATCCAATCCTTTGTCAGAGGACTAGCCTAACCAAATGTCAAGAGACCAATCCTTAGGCTGGCCACAAGGTGAAACTTTTGGCTATGGCAACTTTTAGAAACCACCTGTTAAAATTGTTGAAGGGTTGAAATATAGAGGGCACTGGTGAAATGACACATCTAAGAAGTGTCAAAATAAATCTTTCCCAAAATATGAAATCTGGTATTCAAAGCCTGATATTCAGAGTCCTGAAACACTATAGCCTCAACTTGCTTTTCTAGTATTACCTCTAAGTTGCTTTCTTACATATACCTTATATTTTGATCAAATTAGGCTCTTCCCTGTTTCTCCAAACTGAATCCGTACTTTCTTCAGTGCCTTTTTTACCACTATGCCTTGAATGTTCTTTCCCTATTTCTGCTTGTTCAAATCCTCCATCTCCTTCAAGGTCCGTACCTTCACAGAGCCTTTTATGATTGTCTAACCTTCTCCTCACTCCTAATATGCTAGTGTTGTTGTTTAGTTGGGTCTGACTCTTCATGACTCCATATGGGGATTTCTTGGCAATTATACTGGAGTGGTTTGCCACTTACTTCTCCAGTGGATTAAGGCACTTAGAGATTAAGTGACTTGCCCAGGATCACATAGCTCTTGAGTATCTGAGGATGGATTTGAACTTAGGTCTTAACTCCAGACCCAGTGCTCTATCCACTGTGTCACCTAGCTAGTAGTGAACTGTATTTGTTTTATTTAAAGACTATTATAATAAAGTTGGAAGAGACTTATTATTACCAAGATATCTAATTATAGGTTTAGTAAGGTTCAGGATTTAGTGAAGTTCAGATTACTAAGGTGCCATACAAGGAAGCAAGGACCACACAACAAAACAGAAAAAAAAGCAAGCCACATTTATTGAGGGGACATAGAGTAAAGAAAGGCTGTCAAGGAAGATGAAAAAGGGTCAGATCTGCTGGAGCCTGGTGGAGGAAAGCACCCAAACGGTGGGTTTTAAAATTTTTCTTATCTAGGTGAGGTGTGACCAAGACATTGGAAGGAGGGAGTGAGGAGCTTGGATATGTGGACCAGTGCTAATTCAGAGGCAGAGTCCTGGGTAATTGGCAGCTAGTTGATAGTCAGATTCTTTACTAGAAGGAAAGTGCTTTCAACTGTTCTTCTTGGTCCCCTTTTTGACAGTGAATTAAGGGATTTGAGCTTCTCCTGAGATCTGTGGTAGGGAAGCTACTGAGGTTCTTTTGCAAACTGATTTTAGTATATGAATTTTAATTTTCAGCCATAAAAACTTTTGTTAAAAAATTTCAATATTATTTTCAACTCAGAATTTTCTCCTTCCTGCTTCTCCCTTCACAACACTAAAAGCAAGAAAAGTAAAATCCATTGTAATTTGTATAGTTGAATTAAAAAAACACCCTGCATTTAGCCATATCCTCTGGAGTTGTGAATGGTCATTGTGTTAATTAGATTTCCTACTTCTTTTGAAGTTTTTTCTTGACAGTATTCTTGTCATTGTTCCTGGTTCTTTTCATCTTGTGTTCGTACAGGTCCTCCCAATTTACTTTGAAAGTATCTCCTTTATCCGTTTCTTTTATTAAAAAAAATTATTTTTTCCAACCAGCAAAAATATGCCTCCTCACTTCTACTGCCAATTGAGAATGAAAGAAATGCAAAATTCCTGTTCCAAACATATGTAATCAAGCAAACAAATGTCCACATTGACCACATAAAAAGCCATCAATAAAAAAAATGTCTCATTCTGCATGCAGTCCTTCAGCTCTCTACCAAGGGTTGGGTAGGATGTTTCATAATGAGTGTTTGGAATCACTAGTATCTGCAATAACGTTTGGTCATTTCACTGATCATTATTACTAATTCTTTCAGAGTTATTTCTCTTTGCTTTATTTACATTGTAGAAATTGTTTTTCTGGTTCATTTTGCTCTGCGTCATTTCATTCAAGTCTTCCCAGATTTACCTGAAACCATCTCCTGCATCATTTCTTACAGCACAATAGTATTTTGTCACTTTTAGATACTGTGACTTGTCCATCTACTTCCCAATTTATGGGCACCCTCTTAGATTACTAGACTTTGCCACCTCAAAAAAGCTATAAATATTTTTGTACATACTTAGTTATAATCTCTCTTGCTTAAGACTAATCCCTCCCTTAAAATTCCTTCCTTCTAATTCCCCTTCTCCCTTCTCCCCTTTCCCTTCTATTTCCTTGTTGAGTAAAATGTATGTTGGTGCTCAGCTGTGTGTGTGAGCCTTATAAGGTCTTGAATTCTACTACAGGCTCTACTGCATGTGTACATTCTTTCCATTTTTGATCAGTTGAAATGAGAGTGAGGTTGAAGTGTCAGCTGCTCCCCACACCCTCTTCTTGTTTTTATAGGTGTATAATTTTTTTTTTTTTTGCTTTTTGGAGGGCAGTTGGGGTTAAGTGACTTGCCCAAGGTCACATGGCTGGTTTTTGTGTTAAGTGTCTGAGGCTGGATTTGAACTCAGGTACTCCTGACTCCAGGGCCAGTGCTCTATTCACTGCGCCACCTAGCCGCCCCTATAGGTGTATAATTTGCACACCCTAATTATGGGAGGTAATTCCCCCTAACCTTCCTTTCCTTCCCTCCTAGTGTATTCCTCATCCCCTCTTTGCATTCCTTTTTTTAAGGTCATTAAGACATAACAGAACCACTCCCAGGCCTTCTAATTAGGCTTTTCTCTCTGACCTCTGATTGTGATAGAGTTCAGAGGGGACACAAGTATCATATCACGTTTAAATGAATTTAAGCAGTTTATACCTTTTTAGCCCCCATCATTGTTCCATGCTTATTTGTTTATGTTTCTGTTAAACTTCAATTGCTTCAAAAGTATTCTAATACAGGACTCCATCTGATTGGTGCCCCCCCCCCCAACTTTGATCTCTGGAAGTTTCTGGTTTTTTCAGAGTTTTGGTCTGAGCAACAGTAGAGCACAAATTTATTTTTAAAAAAAGACCCCATAGGTCCTAAAAATTCACTAAAAAAAGCAATGATGCAGAAAACAAAAAAGAACCAGTCACAAGCTCACCTGCCTAATTCAGCTCTGCACACAAAGACTGGCACAATTCTGTACAAGCCCAAGAGGTAAACCCATAAGAAAAGAATAACTATACAACATGTCCAACTAGAGCTTCAGAGAAAAAAAATCATCTTGGCACAAGGACTAGAGGAGTACCTGGAAGAAATGAAGCGAGAGATGCAAAGACCTGGCAGCTACCATTCTATAAAATAGGGGATTTGGAACATGGTGTTCCAGAGGCAATAGATATAGACTGGGACTTGGTGTAAAGTCAAGGTTGTCCAGGACATCCTAGGCCATTGCTATTCATTCTGCGTTTTGTCTTGCCACTGGACTTCCATGTCTCTGAAAAGATAGAGTGAGGCTGATGATTTCTGCCTCATTTAAATTCAGTTCACACAGAAGTCAAGACATTATTCCATGATGTTATTGATCCTCTTTGAAAATGAAGGACAAACTACAATAGTAAAATGCTTCTGTATGTAGCTCCTATCAGCTTGTTGGGAAGCTTTATCCATTCAGAGTGATAGAATTGTGGACCCCTTTTGATTTGGGATTTTTGTCCTGGTTATTTCTCTGTTGAGTTTGGACTGGGATAGAGTCTGTAGCTAAGATCTTACTCTTTATCCAGTCAGAGCCACACAGGTGCTACTTCATGCTGAAGTTCTTCCTCTTGATACATCGCTTGGCGCCTGCAGCCACTACTTACTCTTGAACAGAATACCTCCCCTTGTGTACAGCTTCCTTCTTTAGTTTGCCTTGGGATTTGTGAACCAGAACTGACTGAAGGGAGACAAACTTCTAGTTGACTGGTTTAGAACCTCCTCTTGCAATGATTTGTAGACTCTCCCTCAGTGTATAGTGCTCCATGAATGTGCACCTGGTGTCTACAGACTTCTCTGTTATCCTGTGCTGATGTGAGCTGGATACATGACTCACTCTTCCTTCTTCTTCTTTTTTTTTTTTTTTTTTTTTTTTTTTTTAAGATTTTCCCCTTTAGGATTTGGTTGGCTCCATTTTCTAGATCTGTGTAGAGGAGTTTTGGGAGGTTCTCACTGTACTATTTCCTGCTGCTCTATCATCTTGGTTTTGCCTTTTCCCTTCATAATTTCTTATAGTGCTATAGTATTTCATCATATTCATATATACTGTAACTTGTTTAGCTATTCTCCAGTTGATGGGTACCTCTGTTAGTTCTAATTCTTTGCCACCATGAAAAGACCTGCTATAAAATATTTTGTACAAATTGGTTCTTTTCCTTTTTCTTTGATCTCTTTTGGGTATAGACCGCTATAGTAGTGATATCACTGAGTCAAGGATATCCACAATTTAATGGGTTTTGGGGGCATAGTTCTATATTGCTTTCTAGAAAGGTTGAATGACTTTACACATCATCAACATTGTATTAATATACTTGTTTTTCCGATAGCCTCTCCAATGTTTGTCATTTCCCTTTGTGTTTGGCTTAGCCAGTTTGATGGGTATGAGGTGATAGGTACCTCAGAGAGTTTTTTTTAAATTTTCATTTCTCTGTTATCTGTGATTTAGAGCATTTTTTCGTAAGTCGTAAGAACTCTTGAAGACCATCTCAGAAGTCATAAAGGGTTTATGGTCTTCATCCCTGGAGAAAGTACCAAAACTGATATAGTCATGGATCTTTGCAGAATTAAAAGAAAATTTGAGCAAAAATTTCTTTATATCTTCGAAAAATAATTTCATTAAACCAGTTGGTCAAAAGCAGTGGTTCTCAATCTTCCTAATGCTGCGACCCTTTAATACAGTTCCTCATGTTGTAGTGACCCCTAACTATAAAATTCTTTTCGTTGCTACTTCATGGCTTTAATTTTGCTACTGTTATGAATTGTAATACAAATATCTGATATGCAGGATGTATTTTCATTGTTACAAATTGAACATAACCCACAGGTTGAGAACCGCTGGTCAAAAGGATGTTCAGTGACTCAGAATTCTGCCCTTAGAAAGTCATTGCTTTCTTCAAGCTTCCATTTCATCTAACTAAGGCCTGTCCTGTGTTGGATGCTGATAGAAGTGATGTCATCATCCCCTGACTCCTGCTGCTTCGTGCTTAGAAAGGAGTCCTTGTTTCTTATTGGCTGACAAGTTCCCCAGTATTAAAACCATTGTTCACTTTTATTTCTGAAGAGCTTGCCACTGGGTCTTCCTATAAGGCACAACTTTCTCCTTATTTGTTTAGGGTAGATATTAATAGTTATTTTATTATCAAAATAATCAGGTTAAAAGATGTTTAAAGTTCTTAGAAGCCATGTTAAAGGTAAAATAGAACAAAATTTTTAGAGGTAGAGTCCACTAAATTTTAGTTGCAGACAGATGAAAAATGTATTTCCTCCCTTGTTTTTCCTAAAATGGAGGAGTGCTAGAATTTAAGTTAAATTGAAAAATATTTATTATTGGATTCATTCACTAAAACAGAAGTTTCCATAATATTTTTGAAGCCAACATCCATTACCAATCTACTTTTGCTTAATTTAGTAACAGATTAATTATAATAATATTTAACATTGATGTAATGTCTAGGGGCAGGTAGGTGGTACATTAGCATCAGACATATAGTAGCTGTGGGACCCTGATCAAGTCACTTACACCTGTCTACTTCAGTTTCCTCATCTGTAAAATGAACTGGAGAAGGAAATCACAAACCCCTTTTGTATTTCTGCCAAGAAAATTCCAAATGGGGTTACAAAGAGTCAGACGAAATTGACTAAACAGTAACAACATATAATGTTTACTAGGTGCCACACATTATGCTTAAGTGCTTTAAAAGAGATTAAAACCTGCAATTGTAGATAAAAGCTAAAGATGAAATAGGATTGGTGAAAAAAATAATAATAAAAAGTTACTCTTTGATTTAGAATCTGTCCCAGAGTCAGATTGCTCTGGAGGAATTTTAGAAACAGGATGGGGGAAGGAGTGATGATGCATATTGACTTAGAAAATCACATATTAACATTATCTATGTTGTATTGTATTTTTATTTAATTAAGTTTATTTAATTAATAAATTTAAGCATTTCCCAATTACATTTTAATTTAATTTGACTCAGGCTTTGGAGTTTTCTGTTATAGGGAGACACTTCTGATCTAAGAAATGTGATTTCCAGGCTTCTTTTTCTTGAACAGGGAAATTTTTTAGGTTGGGGGCACTCAGACTTTCATAAGGGTGCAATGTATAGCTTCAGTGCTAATCTAACACTTTGTAATCATGATTTTAGGTTTGAAATCTCAAAAATCTACCCCACTTTTGCACTCATCAACCAGCAAGTATTTAGTAATCATCAGCTTTGGACCAGGCATTTGCTAGGCTTTTGGGGCTGCCAAGGACAAAGATGAAACAGTTCAGAGGATCTAAATTCTTTAGGATATGAGGCTTGTATGAAGCTCCCTTGTTAAACTTTTAGTGACTATTGAGTAGTGTCTGGTCTTCATTGTTCTGGGGAAATTTTATTTTCTTTGATGGTTTCTGGAATGGTGTGTACAATATTTGGGCTATTATGCTTCTTTCTGATGGTTTCCTTTGAAATCCTGAAAATGTTGACAGAGGTGAATGAAAGGAAACTTCTTTATAAGATTGCAGGTCATGACTAGGTCCTCATCAGGGCGCTGATGTCCCTGCTGGCTTTTGCCTTGCCTCTAACCAGACACTTAAAATTATTGTTCATTATTGCTACTTAACTCAACTAATTTTGTCTAAATTGAAAAGTTATGAAATTATAGTTTCCTGGAAGGAGAGTAGTTTTAAGCATCATTGAACAACTCTATGAAAAAACTCTATGAACAACTCTGAGTATTATCTTACATGATTTTAGACTTTCATGACTGGAAATTATATGTAGAAGTTTAAAAATTATATTTCACTTGAACTTTTGCAAGCTTAGGGCATGTTTTTATTTTTAAAACATCAGATATAACACTTTATATGGAGTATAGTACCAGTTGTTACATGAAATTCAATACTGATGGTCACCTGCGTACTTTTTATTAAAAATGTGTATAATAGCTGATGCCATTTAGCATATGTATGATATATAATAATTTTATATTATTAGATCATGTTGGAATAATAATCAGTAGAATGTTTAGAAATTTTTATTACTTTATAAAACTTTTGGAATACTCTGGCCATAATGATCAATTTTTATAAAGCGTTTTTGAAAGAGACAGTTAAATTAAGGGCAGACAGACCACTTTCCCTCTTTCAACATGTGGGGAAAGTATTTTGTTACCTGCAAACCTGAAAGGAGAATAATCATTTTATACAACTCCTACTGTGTACCAGGCACTGTGCTTTATAAATATCTTCATTTGATCCTTACAGCAAGTCAGGGTAGGTATTGTTATTGTTCCCATTTTATAGTTGAGGAAACTGAGGCAAACAAATTACATGACATGGCCAGGGTCACACAGCTAGTAAATGTCTGAGGCGAGATTTGAACTCAGATCTTCCTGACTCCAGGCCTAGTACTCTATCCACTGCCACATCTAATTGTTTCAAATGCTTGAAAATAAGCTTTTATTAGGTATCAGTATTTGCATTAACTTATTTACTTGGGTTAAGGGGCATATTTTTACTTTGAAAGGACTCTTTATAGGGGTCACTCAGATGTTCTCAATTTTCAAGCTTCAGGAGGATTCCTTCAGATTATGGCTGCGTTTGTGATTCTGGCCTAGGTAATTATGATAGAATTTTTGGGTATGGACAATCATCAAGTTTTATAAGAAGAAATAAAAAAGTACCATAAGGAATACATGTGTGTTACGTTAAGCCATTTTTAACAATATCAGGAATATTACTATTGTAATTGTGCTTGATTAGGAGCAGCAGGTTATGCTATGTGAAATTATGCTTTGCCAAAGTAACTTGCTTAGTCCATCAAAGTAATGCTCAAGGAAGGGGAGGAGGGTATGTATATGCTTGCTTTCTTCAAGTTTTTTAAGGCCCGTCACAAAATAAACTTGCTCTTCTTGAAGTCAGAGGGGCAGATCAAGGAGAAAATGTTTCATGGATAGTTGATGGTAAGCGGGGAGTATAGTTATCCATCCTCTGTTTTCAGTTTTCTCCTTACTTTTTAAGTAGGAAAAATAATACCTAATTACATATTTCCTGCCAATTTCATTAAGATTTCAGTCTAGTATAATCTACTTTGGGGAGGGGGAGGTGGCTTTGTAGCCTCTCGTCTAGAGTGGTAATTCCCATTTTGTGGTTCACAGACCCCCTTAATTTGTTCTTTGTGATGATTGTTCAAGAAGTTCATGCTGAGAATTCTTCAGTGTAGCCTTATGCATTTCTTCCAGTAATGTCGCAACTTTTCCTTCTGTGACAACAAGCACGTGTATTTTTGAACCATTATAGGTTTGTTTCTGCCATAATTTGAAACCATCTTGACCATGCACACAGTGATTTTGGTGTTCATGCAGGGATTTAAGCTCTGACTTTTTCTGTTCTTGCAGTTTTCAAACTGCCATGAGAATATGGCATTTGAATGCAAACCAATTCCCAATTTGTGGTCAGACAGATGGGAATACTGTTATTTGTGTCTGTATGATTCACTAGAGTAACTCTCTCATTCTCCTCTATTACCCTATAAATGTACCTTGCCAGCTCTGTTCTCATGTGATCAAGTTATTGTGAACAGGGGGGCTGGAGCCAAGATGGCAGCATAGAAGCAGCAGAGTTACGCAGCTCCCACACAGCTGCCCTAAATACCCATAAGATACGACTCTAAACAAATTTTAGGGCTCCAAAACTCATAAAAATACAGAAAACACATATCTCTCTGAAGGCAGCTCGGCAGGAGGGGCTCATTGCGCAGGCTGGAAGCTGAGGCCAGCCCAGCCCTAAACTGAAACTGCAGCCTGGCCCCAGGGTAGTCGGGAGAAGCCGCAGCTGGAGTCTGCAGGAGAGCAGATCAGAGGCACCTGGGGCAGTTTCCACATTTATCAAGCCAGGAGAAATAAGGCTAAGAGAAAGGTCAGTGGAATTCAAGCTAAATTTGGGGAAAAAATGTGGTCCCCCAGGGCAGAGAAGTGGCAGGAACAACTGCAAGTGGCAACTGCCTCCACTGGGCTGCTTCAGAGCTCCTGGCCTGCAGATTGCAGGGGGGCCAAGATGATTGATCAGGGCCAAGGGCTCTTGTGTTGAGCCTGGATCCGGATTGTGGTCTTGGGTGGTGGTCCTGGGGTGTGCTTTCAGCGAGCTAAAGCTGGTGGGGGCTGCAGCACCCCCCTAATAGCTCCGGCAGCTGTGAAAACCCTAGTGATTTGGGACAGAGCTTTCCCCTCTGGAAGCAGAGTTCCACAGACCTAAAAAA
>JAQQSW010024116.1:0-10148 GCA_028646575.1 Pseudocheirus occidentalis | reverse complement strand
GTCCTGTATAATCACACATCCATAGCCTGTATTGAACTGAGTGTCCTTCCAGTAGGGGTGGGTGACAGGGGAGGAATAGACAGAATCTAGAATTTAAAGTTCTGCAATACCTGCAACTAGGAATTAAGATATACAGGGGCTGGGATAGGGAGACCCTTCCTGCCCTACCAGAAAATAAGAGCAGAGCAGGGGAGGGGCTTTACAGTGGGATTGCTGTTATAGGGTTGGGGCAAGACCGGGAGAAAATGTGTAATTCAAAAAATGTAATGAAAATGAATAATGTAAACAAGAAAACAAATAAAAACTAAATTTAAAAAAAAGAGAGAGGAGATTGGACTATCAGGGCTTCTTAAATTTTTTCCACCTTGACCCCTTCAGCACTTCTTAAACTGTGGGTCAAGACACTATGAGGTCTCAACCCACAGTTTAAGAAGTGCTGGATTAGATTACTTTTAAGGTTCCTTCCAGATGTAAATCTCTGGTCCTATGAGCTCCCTCCTTCCTCTCTTTCCTCCTCCTTAATCTCAACCTTCTCTAACAGGATCTTCTCCAAAGCTCATGACCATTAGCCTGGTACATCATACAGGAGACATTATTAGGGGCAGCTGGGTGGCCAGGTGGCACAGTGAATAGAGTGCTGGCCCTGGAGTGAGGAGGACTTGAGTTCAAATCTGGCCTCAGACTTAACACTTACTAGCTGTGTGACCTTGGGCAAGTCACTTAGCCCCAACTGCCCTGCCTTCCCCCCCCCTCCAAAAAAAAGCAACAAAAAGAGATACTATTAGAAAAGTTCTAGATACTTAAAAAAGTTCTCCCAACATTAATCCTAAATTTGCCTTTTAATAACTTCTGCCCATTGGTCCTAGCATTTTCCTTTGGAGCTGAGCAGAACGTGTCTAATCTATCATGAAACAGTTCTTCAAATACTTGAAAACAACTATCACATGTTCCTTAAGTCTTCTCCTCTCTAAAATAAATCCTTTCTTTAAAATTTTCATTTTGAGGGGGGAAGGCAAGGTAATTGAGGTTAAGCGACTTGCCCAAGGTCACACTGCTAGTAAGTACATCAAGTGTCTGAGGCTGGATTTGAACTCAGGTCCTCCTTACTCCAGGGCTGGTACTCTATTCATTGCACCACCTAGCTGCCCCTAAAATAAATCTTACTAGCCTTGGTTAGTTACACTCCATCCCTAGCTGAGAATCTATTGTTATGAATAACCTGCTTTATTTCCTTTCTGATCCATCTCCATCTTTTCCTTCCATCTCATCCCTCCTCCATCTCTGTATTCTTCTTCCTTTATCTCTCTCCTGTTCCTCCTTCTCCGTCCACATTTCCCCCTCCTCCAGGACTTCATGACATTTGCCACTAAACATAAAGCAAAGCCCACTGACATAGATGACTTGCAGTACCAGAAAAAGGCTGACACTTCTTGCCCTCATCCTTTGTTGGGAAAAGTCTATCCTCTATGGAAAGAGCCACTGAAGTGTCTCTATCTGTATATTTCTAGGATATGAAACAGCAAGCAGGGTCTCACTGAAGGCAACAGGTCCTCCTGAGCACAGTAACATTAGTTTTCAGGAATTATATACAAACGCAGCAGAAGGAGCAATGGATTTTTCAGAGTATTGGGTTCAAATGGTGGCTCTGCCATTAACTAGCTATATAACAGTAGGCAAGTTATTTCTTTCTGTTCTTTAGTCTCTTTTTTTCTCTGTAAAATGCATCACCTCCTCAAAGTGTTGTGAGAAAAACATCCCATAAACCTTAAAGTACTATCGAAATGGGAGTCATTATTATTCTATTAACCTCCTGTTATAGTCTATGGCTTTTTCCCCCTTGAAAGAGATGAAAAGTCCCTTTCAAAGGCCCTTACTATATGATTTATCACCACAAATAAATATTTAATTCCTCAATAGGCTCAATTCACAGGCCCCGTTTCACCTCCTCTCCTCCCAATTATAAAGAGAAGTAAATCTTCCTTACTAAAGGATTACATTTTTGAGGTCACCCTTGAAGCCTTAAGTCAAAAGCATTCTCCTTCCAGCTCTTTCAGGGGTAAAAGGCACACATTTCTCCAGGACCTCAAGGAGGTGACAAAACTGCTGTTTCATAAACCCACAGTTCTGTTGTTATGGAACCAACTCAAATCTTTTCCTCATCTTTCTAGCATAATAAAAGATGTTATTTTGAATCGCCTAAAAAAAGGGGGTTTGGGGTACTGGCAGAGTAAAGAGAATTTGTCTCTAAGTCATGCACATTGTCTGTGTGGCCCTAGGCAAGTCACAACCTGATTGAGAAGTGCCCCAATGCAATCCAATAAACAATCATTAAACACTTACCACATGCCAGACACTGTGCTAAGTGCCTCCAGACAACTCTCTAAGACTGTGAGTTGCAGAGAAAGTGCCAACCTGCACTGGAAAAGAGTTTCCTCATCTGGAATTTCTTTATACCAATGAAATCATAGGCCCAATTCTCATCCCTCTCCCCTTGTCTTTCCTCACAAGATTGTTTGGAATCCACAAGACAAAGTATAGGTTCAAGTAGAGATGGTTCCTAGTTTTTTTGTTTTATTTACTTTTTAAAATTCTGAACTTAAACAGCAAGGGGGGAAAATGAACATTTCCATATACACACCAAAACACAAAAATGATTGTACATGAAATGAATCTCCATTTCATACCACTTGGGTTTTTTTAAGTGGATACATTAGAGTTCCAAGTCATGTGAGTAACAAGATGGAAAACATTTCCTCTGATCCCCATGACCTCTCAAACCTCTCCAAAATAGAAATTATGTGCCAGAGATAAAGCAACTTCAGCTGTTTCCAAGGTCTAGGCCACCCAGAATCCAAAAGAAGGTTAAAAAAACATGAACCTATACACAGTGACCCTGAGCCTCCCCTTTACCACCATCCCCTACCTCCCATGCTACTGGCAGTGATGAGACAGCACTAGCAGACCCAAGGACATGGCACAGGTTTACAGCAAAACCTACCTCTACTCCCCAGCCCATCCTCCTTCTTTCCAGTGCCGTGGAAACCCATGCCTCAGGCTTTGTAAGTTTGCTGGAGGCAATGACAATGGTCGCAGCTACACTCAGATGGATGCAAAAGTTGCAGGGGGCACAAACCCATAGCATCAGCACTGAAAAGTTCTGAACTTCTAGTGCCTGGCCAGAGAATTAAGGAACAGAGGGATTGAGACGGTTCACTAGGACAGATCACCATACAGATAGGGGGAAGGAGGATACAGCATTCCACCAAGCCTAGGAGAAAGAGCACAGCATTCAGCTACAGTCAGTTCTGACCTCAAAAGTGATGTGGGACAGAAATGTAGGCTGATGAACTATGACCAGCCAAGCATGGCAGGAGACTGAGATACTTTGAGATCCAACCTCCAAGGAAACTACCATCAGAGGGAACAGAGACAGAAAGTGAATAGGGAAAAATCAGAGGGGAAAAAGACTAAAATTACCAAAGATCTCAGAAAGAAGAAAACTCAAAAACTTTGTGCACATAAGCAAATAAATCAACAGGGAAAACATAAACAACAGGAGATAAGGACTCCAAATCTAGTTAAAAAAAAAAAGAGTTCAAGCATCTATGAATAACTACTGTAAAACAAAGTAAAATGATCCAGCAGTTGATGAGACAGAAGAACTTGTAAAATGTGAGTACAAGGAACCACAACATGCTAGTTCAAAAAAAAAACGAGAATTATAAGAACAGAATTTATGGCCTGCATAGGAAAAGTAACAGGCAGAACAGAAAAACTGGAATCTTCAATGGCAAGTCTCACTAAAGAAACAAAAGAGAGAATAGATTGGAAATGCAAACATACAAGAGTGAAGGGCAATCTAGAATAAGAGAAGCCAAAACAACAACAAAAAAAACATTCAAAGAAAATGTGCTCACTGTGCAAGCAAAACACACTTTTCTTGAAGACAAAATGGATAGAAACAACTTATTTTGTCTCCCAGAAGAACACTGAAAGACAAAAAAAATTAACATCATAATGAAGAAAAAAGTAGAAAAGTGTATAATAAATTCCACACGTTACTTTCAAAACTATCCTGCTTGTCAGTACTTCCTGAATTCCATTCTGTTTTCTTTTATGCATTTTAAAAATGTTTTCATGACCTTCTTTTGGGAGACATCACTTCCTAACCCTCTATCTCCCTAAACTGCCCCTCCCAATTAAAAAACAAAATTAAAAAACAGATCCTTTTAACAAATAAGTATAATCAAGCAAAACGAATCCAAATAGTAGCCATGTTCAAAAATGCATGTCTCTTTCTGCACCATGTCTCCCTGTCAGAAGGTGGGTAACATGTTTCATCCTAGATCCTCTGGAGACATGTTTTTTTTTTCCATGTCTCGATCAGATTTAAGTCTTTCAAAGGTGTTTTTCTGTCTGATGATGTTGTTGTCAAGTAGGTAGTTCTCCTGGTTCTTCTTACTTCTCTCTGCATTAGTTCATACTATCCAAGACTCTTCAAAAGCATGCCTTTCATCATTCCCTATGAAGCAATAATATTCCGTTATATTTGTAACAAGGACTATGATATGCACAGAATGCATCAGTGCACTAAAGTGCCTTAAAGATGCAAATTCCCCACATGGGAGAGACTAGGGGTCCTATTTCCAGGAAAGTTGTGATTATGTGTAACAGAAGCATCTTGGAGAAATGTTGAAACATGTTAACATTTAATAATTGGTCTGGTCTGCTAATCATCTGGTTAAGAGAAGCCTTTTTGATTGGCTGAGCAGATAGAACTGGAAGTCTTCAAAAGGGCATTAGCAATGAGAACTTTGGCCATTTTGCTCTTGCTTTGGCTCCCATACTGATAATATCCAATGAGAAATAATGCTATGAGTGGAAAGGTCTTGGGCTCTCCAAGGCAAGCAAGCATGTGACCAGCAAATATAGGTCTGGGTTCTTTGCCTCACTCAGCATTAGGTGAAGGAATTGGAAACTTCCACCTTGGGAGTTTTTAAAGATCAGTAGAGCTGTGTCTGGGTATCCCAATGTCCCAGTACAGAATTTTTCAGTCAGTTCAGCATCTGTGCTCCAAGAAGTAAGGAATGACTTTTAGGGCCCAGTACAGTGGTAACTGAGATGAAGATGTATCGGGCAGTCATGCCACATTGGTATGTGAACTTGCTGGGACCACTGCTATATAGAAAATGTGCTAAGAATGAGACCACTATCCCCAGACCAAGGTATAATAGGAGAAAGTATGCCCCTAAGATGCTGAAGGAAAATGCTAACATTTCTGTTCTTATATCTTCAAAGTAGTTACCTTTTTTGTAAAAGTTAACTGATATTGAAAGTGGTTAAATAGAATCAGGATGCTAGTCACTGGTGCCCTAACTATGAGAGAAATATGGCAGGTGGGGACTGAAGCTTATAAAAATAGGGAAGAGACCTCTCTCCACAATACCTTCACAGTAAAAGTAGAAGTTTCCCTTCCTACAACCCTGAGGGGGAGATGTAGCAGCCTGGCTCTGGGATAGTGGGGTCAAAAAGCATAATCACTTCACCTTCATATCCCACAATTTATTCAGCCATTCCCCACATAATGGATACCCTGTCTTGGATTCTAGTTCTTTGCTTTTGTTTTTTGCCTTGGACACCCCACTTCAGGATCTTGAAATATGTTTTTCTTGTGACTTCCCTCCCCAGTATTTTTCTCCCCCTTTCATCCCTGTATTTTGACATAATTCCATACCATACTAGTTGTCTGTGTCTGTTTCTGTATCTGTGTCTGTGTCTGTGTGGTATGTGCCTGTGTCTGTGTCTGTGTGTGTCTATCCAACTCTCCTTTGTCCATTTCAGACAAGAGTGAAGTTCATTTGATGGCTACTCTCCCTATTCCATTTTAGCATATTTTTCTTCTCATATATCCTAGTTGTAAAAAACAGCAAGAGTCACTCCCTTCTTCCTCCTTTCCACACTTGTGTTTTCCTCCTTTTATTCTACCTTCTTTCTCTTCTTAAAGCTTTCAGAATAGAATCAATCCACTGCCTGATCATTTTATTTTTCTTATTTAACTCCTTGAATACCCCTTGAGGATGTCAGCATTCTGAGGCTCTCTTATTTCATCACCCCCTCCTAAAAAGTCAGCATTGACTCATCATACTGTCCCTTTCAGTTGCTCAAATTAATTTACCTTTTTTTCTAGGCTCCCCTGGGCTTCTGTGCTTACATTTCAAAACTCATACTCAATTCAACTATATTTTCTTGCAGTGGCCATTAGTGTGGAAAAGGATGATGAAGCAACAGAAAAAGAATAATCACTGTGGCAAGAGAACTCCATGAGCTACATCCCTCCCTGCTAAAGTGTTATGGTTGTTCAGATTTTCCTGTTCCTGCTAATGGTAGATTTGAAAGTTAAAGAGGAAATATCATAGCAGGGCAGTGAAGCTTCTCTTAGCCCTGCCAATGTCCAATCAAAGGACTCACTGTGACCACAAGATCTTGAAACCTCCCTCCCACCTTTAATGTGGAACACTGTAGTTATATGACCCCTGGAAACTCATCTGTGCAGTGGCAAGAGACACTGATGGCCCAAACATTAAGATACAGTATTATTAGTGATCAGCAAATTCTCCTAGGCCTAACCCTGTTCCCATAGACTGAGAGTGGCTGTAGTAACAAGAAACCCAAGACTTAAAGACTTAGTTACCTGGGGGCTGGGACTTGGGAACATAGGAGAAGGTGGTTTGGGATGGTAATTATATACTTAAGCATAATTATATACATAATACTATTGTCATTTGATGCTTGCTTGATATCATAATACTTCCTATTTTAAGTAAATTCTTCTTTTAATACAATGAGATTTCTGCTAAATTTTGGCTGGAATAAAAGTGGAAATTCAGTAGATCGGGAAGTCTGGGTATTATTATGAGTCCTTCTGAACCCAAAATGAGGTAGCAGTTTTGGATATCATTACACTAGTATTAATACCTCTGAGGTTCGGTGAATCTTAGTGATCTGAGTTCTAGTTTCAAGGAAATCTTTTAAGAAGTAAGCCAACCAAGTCCCTGGTTCCTTGAAATTCTCTACTATTCCCCTTATAGAATAGGGAGAAAGTTTAAATAGGCAAGAAGTGGCATTCCTTTTTCACAGATGGGCTCATTTTTGTGGAATGTGGAATGGTTTTGCTTCACTGTCTTTATACCCCAAAAGAAGCTTGTCAGATTCTCAGGACCTGAGCTATGCGGATTCTGGTACAGTTGGCTCAGCAACTCAGCACATGGTGTTAATGAGGCCAAGGTCATAATATTCTCAATCCCAGTGTGAGCCAGTTAGCTTGGCTCTGCTCCATGGCCACAGATTGTATCCCAAACCCCATCCATAGGCTGTATCACAGACTGTGTATATAGAACAACTTCCCCCAGCCCTGATCATAATTTGTAACCTTGGCTCTGCCCACAGACTGACCCCCACCAGGGTCATCACAAGCTTTATCCTTGACCCCACACACAGACTGTTTCCCTCACACACACCCCCAAAATAGCCTCAATCTTATTAAACAAAAAATGCAAAAAGTCATCATTAATGTCAAAATGAACAGAATTCTCAAGCAGAGTACCTAAGGGATCTGGGATTGGCCTGTACAACTTAGTGTCTTTACCTATTACTTGGATGAAAGCAAAGATGGCATTGACACTTTTCAGATTTGCAGATAACATAAAACTGAAAGGGATGTGTCAAATGTTGGGTGACAGAGCCGCAATTCAAAAATATTACAATATTCTAGAATAATGGCTTGAAACTAATCACATAATATTTAATAGAGATGTGTCAAGTCTTATACTTGGGTTGAAAAGCTTTTTTAAAGATGGAGAGGGCATGATTAGAAAGCATTTTATCTGACAAAGATCAGAGGGTTTAAAAGTGTAACATGGAAGCCAAAATAATTGACACAAATGTAAGGTTCAATGGAATCAAACAGTCAAGTCACTCTACCCCACACAGACAGAGTTAATAACAATATTCTATACATCCTGATACCTAAACCAGGTGAGAAGACTTTTCAGTTGAATCAAATCAATGTGTTCTCAACTAAATGTGAAAAATCCTTGACCAATTTACATTTCTTTGAAAGCCATTGGATGAACTGGAATGACTTTTTACAAACTGCATTCAGATAGGTTGAGGAAATTTACATAATCTATGAAACAGCCATCTCATTCAAAGGCTTCTGCTGTCTGGAAGCTTAGAGGTCAAAGGCTCCAGTCAAACCCCTGAGAATGTATCACTTCAATGGGAGGAAGGTGGAGAAGAGGTCTTAACCTTGACCTCAGTCTTCTCCACACCTCTTGAATTTCAAAAGACCAAAGGATTCGGACTTTTTCACTGGCATCAGAGTTGTGTCCCTGTGACAGAAGAAGTTGGTGGCAAAATCTGCTTTGGGAAGTAAGGAGAGACTGGACATGATAAGGAAAGGAAAGGTGAATTCAAGGCTCTACAAGGAGCAGAGCAGAAAGCTACAGCACACAGAAACTATTCCTCTTCCTTCTCTGATTACCTACCCCATTCTGCACCATACTGAGGAAGGTCCTCACTGTCTTCACCCTGTTGACTCTAGTGGTGGCTTTCCCCTCATCACCACATTGCCCACAATTGCAGTTAATTATGGAGGTAGTGAGTTCTCAAGGACTTCCCCTTCTTTGAGTGAAGAGTTGGGTTAAGTGGAAAACACTACATTGGCAGAAAGCAGTGTGACAAAAGATGTTGCCAATGATATTGTCAATGAGGTGATGGGATTGAAAGAATAGAAAACAACATGTTGTCATTTCTCCTAAAAAGCCACCAAACTGTGCCAGAAAGTGACGTAAATGTTTGTCACTTGCTAAGAGTTAGTCTCCTCCCAGAACCCCAGTGACTATCCAAGGAGATCCTGAACTTCAAAACAAACTGATTTCAATAGGATCATACAAACTGGTGGCCACTTTTGTCTAAATGAGGTTCCTCATTGTCATTTAGATTTTATGACTTATAAGAACATAGGATCTTAGATTTAAGATAGAAAGGCTTTCCAAAACATTCATTTTATAGATGAGGAAATAAGTTTAGCGATGAGTATCAGGCAGATTTTTCTTTAAGTAAGTCATTTATCTTGGTAGATGGAGGGAATTGGACTTACTCTTACGTGTCTTTTTTTTCATCTTAATGTCATACTGGTTTCCTACTGGCCTGGAAGGTTAACCTGGATGTGCCAACCTCAGGTTCATTCCACTTCCTTATCCTGCTTCATGCGCTCTAGTTTCATGACTGCTGATTCCCCTTTTTGGCCTAATTTTCCACCATTCTCCTGTAGAATAAAACCTAATGTGGTCAAAATCCCACCTTGGCCACCTAAATTAAGATATTGGCAAACTTGGCCCATTGCTGATTTGTGATTAATTTATGTCTCCAGGTACAGTGTTGTGTGGAATAAGTGAAAACTTTTCAGTCTGGGATTGTTAATCTTCCTTCTCCATCCCCTTCCCTGGCTGCTGTTAATCACTTTTACCTTCCTTTGTCTGTTTTCCCGCCTTGGTGAGACCTTTGCCACCTCTCTTCTCTTGCTGTCCCAGTAGGGAAGAATTTGGTGAGGTGAGCCTCTCCACCAATGAGAAAGGAAACAGTTGGGAAAGGGGGCCTGACCAAATTGAGATTATATATTCTGGTTCTAATCTTCGAAACACACCCTCTGCCTCATGTTCCAACATGGGATAGACAGCCCTCTTCTCCTGGGGAAGAGAATAAACTCCTGTTTCTTACCCTAAGGCATCTCTGTGTTTACTTTTCTTACTAAATTAAGGATAAAGGGTATTTTTCAACCCAAACAGTGTCAATAATAATAAATAATTGTATTCCCCTTCCTAATGGGAAAAGAACCTGGAGAGCTTCCAGTTAACCTTTAGCCATATATGCTTCCTAAGTTTGGGCCCATTTTCCCCTAGAGCAGTGGTTCTCAACCTTCCTAATGCCCAACCCTTTAATACAGTTCCTCATGTTGTGGTGACCCCCAATCACAAAATTATTTTCGTTGCTACTTCATAACTGTAATTTTGCTTCTGTTATGAATCATAATGTAAATATCTGGTATGCAGGATGTATTTTCATTGTTATAAATTGAACATAACCCA
>JAQQSW010024115.1:0-10148 GCA_028646575.1 Pseudocheirus occidentalis | reverse complement strand
AAGTGGAAGAGAATGGCTTTATGAAACATAAAAACTCAATAAAACAAAATTTAAAAAAATGAAAAGGTGGAAGAAAATGTGAAATATTACATTGAAAAAAAGGAAAATAGATTCGGGAGAAATAATTTAAGATTTATTGGACTAAGTAAAATGCATAGTCATGAAAGGGTCAAGATAACATTTTTGAGAATTTATTAAGGAAAACTGCTCTGACATCCTAGAATCAGAGGTTAAAATAGAAGTTAAAACAATTCACCAACCACCTCTTCAGAAACAGTATAGCAAAATTCCAAAGCTCCGTGGTGAAAGAGAAAACTTTTCAAGCAGCCATAAGAAACAAAGCAACAAAAATATGTTTAAGAAATAGAAACTTAGATTAAAATTAATTGGAAACAGAATAATCTAATCCTAAAGCATGAGTGTGTCATAGAACAAGTCATAGAAATAATAAATACTTTCATTAAAGAGAATGAAATCAATGAAACAATATGCAAAAATTTATGAGATGTAGTCAAAGCAGTATTAGGGGAAATTTTATATCTCTAAATACTTACATTAATAAAATAGAGAAATAACAGATCAACTATTTAGGCATGCACCCAAAAACATAAAATTAGAAGAAGAAAAATAAAAATCCACATTAAAAAATAAACAAATTTGAAATCCTGAAAATCAAAGCAGATATTAAAAAAAAATTCAAAGAAGACCATTGAACTAATAAATAAAACAAGATCTGGTTTTCTGAAAAAAAGAAACAATAAATAGAGAAACCATCAGCTAATTTGATTAACAAAAAAGAAAGATGGGTACCAAACAGTAGTGTCAAAAATTGTTAGGGTGAATTCATCACCAGTGCAGAAGAAACTAAAGCACTTATTAGGATCTACTTTGCCCCATTAAACGCCTATAAATTTTAAAATCTAAGTGAGATGGATGGATATTTAGAAAAAAAATATGTTTACCACACTAACAGAAGAAGAAATAAAAGCCTTAAAATATTCCTCTCTTAGAAAGATAATTTGAACAATCCATCAATGAGCTCCTTAAGAAAAAAGAAATCAGAAAAAAATCTTTTGACAAAGTACAACTCTCATTCTTAATAAAACCACTACAAAGCATAGGAATATATGGAATTTTCCATAAAATTATAAGTAGGATCTAAAACAATCCATAATCTTCTGTAATGGGGACAAGCCAGAAACCACCTGAAGAAGATCAGGGATGTAGCACTTATCTTCATTATCACCATTATTATTCAATATTGTACTAGAAATGCTAGCTATAGAAATCAGAAGAAAAAGAAACGGAAGAAATTAGAATAGACAATGAGGATGTAAGACTATCTTTTTTGCAGATGATATGATGGTATACTTGGAGAATCATAGAAAATCAACTAAAAATAGAAACAATTAACAACTTCAGCAAAGTTGCAGGAGAAAATAAATCTGCATAAATCACCAGCATTTCTATATATAACCAAAAAAGTCCAACAGCAAAAGACAGAAAGAGAAATTCATTATAAATAAATGTCAGCAATATAAAATACTTGAAACTATGTGAAGACAAACTCAGAACTTATATGAATATAACTACATGATATTTCAAATAAATATGAAGTCAGACCAAAACAAGTGGACAAAAATATTAATTGTTCATATATAAGCTATCAATATAATACAATAGCACTTTTGTCTTAAGCAATTTGCTTATTTAATACCATATCAATACCAATTTATTGCCAATAAACTACCAAAATTTAATTTATAGAGCTTAAAAAATAACAACATTCACTTGGAAGAAGACAAAGTCGAGATATCAAGAAATCAATGAAAAATAATGTGCTCTGGTCATATGAAATCTTAACTGATTATGTAGAAGTAATGATCATAACAATCTGATACTGGCTAAGAGATAAAGTGGTTGATCTGTGGAATAAATTAAGTATACAATACACAATATTAAATGACCATAGTAATTTAGTTTGCTTTTTTTTTGGAGGGCAGTTGGGGTTAAGTGTCTTGCCCAAGGTCACACAGCTAGGTTTTCTTTTTGTGTTAAGTGTCTGAAGCTAGATTTGAACTCAGGTCCTCCTGACTCCAGGAGGACTGGAGTCTATTCACTACAACACCTAGCAGCCCATAGTAACCTAGTTTGATAAACACAAACATTCACGATTTGGGGAAAATAGCTCAGTATTTGGCAAAAACTGTTCTGAAAACTGGAAAGCAGTTTGATAGACATTAATATGACAGAAAAGGAAAATGACACATGATGGAGGGGATGTGGGAAAATTGGGAAACTGACACACTATTAATGGAATTGTGAATTATTGAAACATTCTGTAGAGTAAATTAGAAATATTTCCCAAAAGTTATAAAATTGTGTGTATCCTTGAACCCACCAGTACCACTACTAGGTCTATGCAATGCCATACACTAAAAGATTCCCAAAAGAATGCTACTGTGAAAAGCTTTTAAGGTTTGGATTACATAGTAATAGTGAACACTCAGTTTATTCCATTAAAAATCAAGGTTGGTGGTGCAGTAAATAGAGCACTGACCCTGGAGTCTGGAGGATGTGAGTTCAAATCCAGCATCAGACACTTGATAGAAAGACTAGCCATGTGACTTTGGGCAAGTCACTTAACCCCAATTGCCCTCTATAAAGCAAAAAAAAGGCAAACATTCAGAATATGTCACAATATAATATTCACAACATTACATCTTATCATAGAAAGTCACAATATGGTGTCCATAACAGCTTAACATTAGAATGGTCACACAGTTTCCACTACAGGGGCCACAATATTTATCACAAGGACTAAAAGAACACTCATCTAGTTTCGGTAAGAACCTTCTCACTTAATCATTCAATCAATTCACACTATATCAATCTTCCACTCATGGGGCAACCATTAACTTAATTAGTCACTAATCTAGATTCACAATTACTAAATATCATTAATCACTAGTACAGTCATTAGAAAACCACACAACCCCTCCACCCCTTAGTGTCCAACAAACCTCAATTTCCTCCAAGGTGAGTCCTCTTCTTCATCTTGACTCGAGGTAATCTCTCTGATTCCCTGGATCCCCTTCCATGGTTCCAGCTCCCTCCTGAATCCACCAAACAGTCACCTGGAGTCAGAAGCAGACAGCTGCCAGGTTCTCATCCAGTCATCAGAGGTAGACAGCTCCTAAGTCCTTGTCCAGTCCTCAGGGCAATCCCTGGCACACATTGAAGTTCACAGGGTCCAGCACATCTGAAACCCTTCACCACTTCTCTTCCCTGGAACTCAAGGCTCTGCCAGATCACAAAGTCTTATCCTAGTCATGCTTCTTCTGTCCTCCAGCAGTTCAGCAAGCCCTAGGACCCAGAAGGAATAGTGAACTTCTGGGTGGCCTTCACCAGATTCTGGTCTCAGGACACCTCCATCTCTTTTCTCAATCAGCTTCCAGATGCTGGGAGAGAAACTCTCTCAAGAAAACTCCTACTCACTTCTTCAGTCCAGCAGCCCAGCTTCCAGATGCTGAGACAATCCTGCTTCCTCCAAGAGGAAAATTCCAATTCTGTCTCTCTGTCTGTAGAATTCTTCTTTATATACAGCACTGGCTTCCTGTCTTAGCCAGTACCTTTCTTCCACGTCAACAGGGGAGTTTATGCCTTCTCAACAGTGGTCAGGGCTCTCATCTTCCATACTTATCCCTAACTTGCTGAGTGCCAAGTATGGCTAAATGGATTGTTGCAACCAGGTCCTTCCATACTTAGCCCTTAGTTACTAAGTATCTGCTAAACTGATTGCTGTTACAGTCTGTAGCCCAAGGAGATAAGAAAGAGGAAAAGGATCTATATGTAAGATAGATAGATAGAAGATCTTTTTGTGGGGAAAGAGCTTTGGAAATTAGAGAATGCGCATGAAATAGTTCTTTTTTCCTAGAAGAAAGGATAAGCAGGGTACTCTCATAAAAATCTTGAAAGACTTATGTGAACTGATGCAAACTGAACTGAGCAGAACCAGGAGAACCTTGGACACAGTAACAGCACTGTGTTATGATGATCAGCTGTAAATGACTTAGCTATTCTCAGAAATTTGATTATCTAAGACAGTTCCTAATGATTTATGGTAAAAAAGGTTTTTACCTCCAGAGGTAGAAAAAAACACGCTGATGAACTGTGAATGTATCTTGAAACATACTTTTTTATAGTTTGTGTTTTATTTTATTTGGCAACATGAATGATATGGAAATATAGTTTACATTACTGCACTTGTATAACCTAAATAAGATGGCTTGTCTTCTCAGTTATGGGGGATGTAGTGAGAGAATTTGGAAGTAAAAATTTAAAATTAATTTTTGTCTAAAAAATTAAAGATAAATAATATTCAAAAATCATTTTGTTGACATATTTTTGTTTTTTATGTGATTTACATTTCCATTTTCCCCCTCAGTCCAACCTTAGAAATCTACCTCTTAAAATAATTTTTAAAGAAGGAAGAGAAAGAAAAATCAATTAGGTTAATTAAAATATTTTTAAATGTGCTAATATATTCAATATTACACACCCAAGGCCCCCTACTTTGTAGAGAAGCAGGTGATCTTCTCACATCTCTTCGTGGGACTTAAGTTTCACAACTTTACAATTATGCCACTATAATTTTGCCATATTTAGTTTCAACTCTTGGGGAGGGGCGTGTTTTCTTTCCATTCACACTCTTGAAGGCATTTTAAGTTCTCTTACAACTATAAATCCTTTAGTCATAAGAGAACTTCTATATACTCCCCCATTCCATTCTCATAAAATTATAAAAAAAGCCCCATGACACACAGGGAAAATGCCAAAATATTTTCTGGACAAGGTCAACTGAGAAACCATTTGTCAGATATTTTTAATGCAAAATGATTCCATTTTTCAGATATCAATACTTCAAAAAATTATACTGCTTTTGTTCCATGGAAATAAAACACTTATAGATTATGATTTGTTGAGTCACCTGGCAATGAGCAAATAAAGAAATAACAAAAATCCATATATAACCCAAACTTATGGACAAATTCTCCATGTGTCTGGATCAAATTTCATATTTGGCAATGTTATTTTCCTTTCAATTCAATGGACTGTTTCCATGGTAATATGGCATCACCTCTGCTAGCACCACAATTAAATTCCATAGTGCATGATTAGCTATAAGAATAATATTGAAAGTGACTTCTATGAATTTCTATGTTTTCCATTTAAGTTAATAATTCTTTCACTCAGCATGTAACTCATATACAGGTGAAGTATTTTACAGGATATGGAAAGACCAATTAGTGTCAGCATGATTGATCTGCCTTGACATTCTAATGTTTAGTAGAACACAGAACATGTCTTTGAAATAGTAGATTGCATTCTTTAAAAATGTCTGGTTCAGTGTTTTAGAAATCTAGATGTAATTCACAGAGAGACCAAGGATGTAAAAATTAATCCTCATAATGGATTTCTATTGTATTTTTATTCTTATGACAATGTTATTAAATGAACATAATAAATAATCTAATATCACTCATTATTTCAGACTGCAGAGCTGTAATTTATACATGTGAGCATCTTCCTCCTTATAGAAGACAAAAAACTTTAAAAAACAAAATCAATTCAGAGTGACAGATTGTCAAGAAATCCTGACTTCTTAAACTGAAGAGGACACCAAAACTATAGTACAGTACAAGTCTACATTTAATAAGAATTGGCCAGGTTTAAATTTGGCTTTGGACGTATTGCTAGGTCTTAAGGAACTTCCCTGAACATAACACACACAACCAAAACCAGTCACAGCCATTCAGAGCTGGAAGAGATATTACCATTCAATTCCTCTGATTCAAATTATTCATTATGCAAATAGGAAAACTGGTAAAAAGAGATGACTTAATTTGCCCAAAATAATATAGTAAAGCTAGTGGAAAATAGACCTAGAATCAAGGTCTCCCAGTTCTTACCTGCCCAAATTCTCTATTGAAAATATTATTTAATAAGTAGAGGTTTTGAAATTTGCAAGGTATGTGGCCCCGTACAAATAACCTTTATTTTACTTAGTTTCCTCATCTGTACAATGGGCATAACTAATTTATATTTATTATGTTAGGTTAGATGTAGTAAATTATGTTTAATTGCAATAAATACATATTACCTACCTCCCAATATTGTAAAAATAAATAAGATAATTATTTGTCAAATGACTTCCAAATCTTAAAGTTCTATAAAAATGCTCCTCTTCCTCCTTCCCCTTTTCTCCTCCTCTCCCTTTTCTACTTCTTCTTTTCACATGCTAGTCCTGAGACATATCTCACTATATAGTATTTACCTAAAGGTTTCTGAAAGATTGAAAATATTATGGCTTCTTCTCTTTAATAGATTATATACAACTATCCCAATAAAAGTTACCTGAATTTTTAAGAATGCTTATAGCTATTTTGTACTCTCTTTTAGCCATCCATAAGTTTACTAACAAAAGTAGGAAAGGATGAGGAATTATATATTAAGAGTTATGAAAAAAATGAAACCTGCATTGCATTTGAGAGGTGTTGAATAAAAATGAAGGGACAGTGGAAACATAAGGAAAGAAAAGAAAATTAAAAAAATATTTATACATGTTTTGTCTGTTGTGTAACAGAGTTAAAGTCACAGTGATTACATTATTTTTCAAGAAACACACAGAATGAGGCGGCTAGGTGGCTCAGTGAGTAGAGCACCGGCCCTGGAGTCAAGAGGACCTGAGTTCAAATCCAGCCTCAGACACTTGACACACTAACTAGCCGTGTGACTTTGGGCAAGTCACTTAACCCCAACTGCCTTCCAAAAAAAAAAGCAAAAAGAAACACACAGAATGTCAATTATAAGCAGCAGTCGTCAAGTTTGCCAACAGGTCTTAACAAGCAAGTGTTATCAGCTGAGCATGTTGTGCTTTGTTGGGATGTCGAGAAGTCATTGGCAGGAATGTGTGCAGGTAATGACTTGTTTACAGTATGATACTATACAGTTACATGATGCAATATTGCATCATCAAAGTTTCAATACAGGAAAAACCTCTAAAAATTTACAATAAATCATTAAATTTAAGAAGCATCATTAAAAATACACATACATATAGACATATAGATAAACTAAAGACAGACAACAGACACACACACACATATAAGACGCAAATCAAAAAACATCAAAATGTCAAAGAAATTAGATTTCCAGCAGGGTCGTGAGTAATTTTTTTTTAATGGAGCAATAGACCAAATACATTTGGGAACCCCTGACATAAATAGACTGCAGTCAATATAGGTCAAAAAATTCTCACAAATGCAAACCAAGTCAATACTTGTTTTGATTCCAAAATCCGGTAGAAAATGGTTTTCTTAGTTGTTATTTGACCAGGATTGTGACTGCAAGAATTACAGAGTCATTTTTTGAAGTGTTTTATATTTAAATTCAGGTGCCCAGGAGAATGATGAAGGAAGATTTCACCTTTGCTGCCTAAGAGGAAATGTTTTGCCCCCCAGGGAAGCATAAGGGGAAAAAGAAAACAAACAACAATCTTATTAAACTCCACAGTCATCTTTATGACTTTGTAAATGTGTATTTATTAAAAGTTTGAAGAACTTTGAATACAAACTCTGATGGCTTCTACAGAAGCATTCTGTTTTTAAACTTCCCCTGCTGCATATTAAAACCTTTGTGGCCCTCAAAGGTATTTCTGTACTCTAGCTGCACTATGTAAAAAGAGTGGCAAATCATGAGGTTTAATTAAAGAATACTTATCATCATTGCATACCATAGAAAATGTTGGATGACAAAACTCTGGTGCTATGAAATTAATTACATCACCAGACTGGACCCAGTGCATGTGGAAAATTTGAACCCAAAGAAACAACTCATTAATCTTTGGTGAGCTCTACTGTGGTAGGTGAGTTATTTTTGCATTCACAACAAGTCTTCAAGAGGAAACCTCAGAGGGGATGCCCACTCCCCCAACAATAGCTTGTATTGCAAAAATAAAATGTACCTAAGCAAAAAGAAATATTAACAAATGCAGACAATTTCAGTTAACTTGTGCTCCTAGCCACTGAAAATGTGTTTTTTTACCTTTTATATTTTTCAAAATTTTCTATGTATATGTGTATATGTCTCATTAAGACAAATAAAAATTAAAATTGAGGTCTTCTAATAGTATTAAAAAAACTCAGCAGAGACATATAGATAGTAGTGAGGAGACTCACAAAATTTTGAAGTCTCTTTTCTATTCATTGATGAGTTTATTTGATATGGTATTTTGACAACTAGAAAATATTGTATAGATTACATAAAAGATCTGAAGAATCACATTTTTGGAAAGTACTAGCCAATAAAAGAAAGTTTAAAAAGCTTAACTAGACAATTATTATAATACATAGCAAATGTGTTCTGGATAATGAGTCCTGAATTAGGAAAATCTGAAAAATTCTAAAGCTGTGTGTCGTAGCAATGACTAATGTTTTCTAGTGATGAATGAATTAGATGACCTTATGCGCAATCTACTCAGCTCTTAACAACATTAGAAAAAGAGTGAGTGGGGATTTGGAGAAGCATAAAATTGTTACATTTAATTCTAGGTTCCAGAAAAGAACCTGTTACAAATATTTTTGTATATATAACTCCTTTTCCTTTTATTTCTCTTCTGGGATATGAACTTAGTAGTGGTATTGCTAGGTCAAAGGGTATGCATGATTTTATAGCCCTTGGGGCGTAGTTCCAAATAACACTACAGAAGTGTTGTATCATTTGACAACTCCACCAACAGTGCATTAGTGTACCATATACTCCACATTCCCTATGACATTTGTTATTTTCCTTCTTTGTCCTATTAGCCAAACTAATAGGTATAAGGTAGTACTTCAAAATTGTTTTAATTTGAATTTCTCTAATCAATAGTATTTTAGAGCATTTTTTCATGTGGTTATAAATAGAATTGATTACTTCATCTGAAAAGTCTTCATATCTTTTAATCATTTATCAACTGCAGAATGGCTCTTATTTTTACAAATTTGACTCATTTGTCTTTATGTTTGAAAAATGAGACCTTCATCATAAAAAACTTGCTTCAATTCTTTCTTCACAGTTACAATTGCTATCTGTATTTCTCTCCATCCTATTTCTCTCCCATTTATTCTATTCTATGTCTCCACTTACCCTGTCCCTTCTCAAATGCATTTTGCTTCTGACTACCAACTCCCCACACCCATCCTCATCCCCTTTCCCTCTCATTTTCCTGTAGGGTAAGACAGATTTCAATATCTATTGGAGTATGCACATTATTTCCTTTTTTTTGCTTTTTGGAGGGCAATTGGGGTTAAGCAATTTGCCCAAAGTCACATGGCTAGTAAGTATGTCAAGTGTCTGAGGCCAGATTTGAACTCAGATCCTCCTGACTCCAGAGTCAGTACGCTACTCACTGCACCACACCACCTAGCCACTCCCATTATTTACTCTTTGAGCTAGTTCTGATGAGAGTAAAGTTTACTCACTCATTCTCAGATTCTTCCTCTTCTCCTCCAATGTAAAATCTTTTTCTTCCTTCTTTTATGTGAAACTATTCACCTCAATCTACCAGTTCCTTTTCCTTTCTCCAAGCACATTCATCTCTCACCCCTCAATTGTATTCTTTCAAATATCATCCATTCATATTCAACTTACACCTGTGCTCTTTGTCTATATATGCTCCTTGTAACTGCTTTAATAAGAAAATTCTTATGTGTTACCAATATCATCTTTCATGTAGGGATATATAAAGTTGAATCTTATTTAGTCCCTTATGATTTTGCTTTCTTGTCTACCTTTTTATGCTTCTCTTCAGTCTTCTATTTTAAAGTTAAGTTTCTTTTCAGCTCTAATCTTTTCATCAAGAATAAGAATGCTTTAATGTCCTGTTTCATTGAATATTCATTTTTCCCCCAAAGTATTATACTTTGTTTTGCTGTGTATATGATTCTTTGATCTTTTTTTGCCTTCCAGAACATAACATTCCAAGCCCTTAGAGCCTTTAATACAGAAGCTACTAGGTCTTGTGTAATCCTGGTTCTGATTCTATGATTTTTACATTATTTCTTTTTGAATACTTGCAGTATTTTGTTCTTTATCAGGGATTTATG
>JAQQSW010024114.1:0-10148 GCA_028646575.1 Pseudocheirus occidentalis | reverse complement strand
AGAAGAGAAGAGAAGAGAAGAGAAGAGGGGGAGGGGAGGAGAGTGGAGGGGATGGGAGGGCAGGGGAGGGGAGGGCAGAGGAGAGGAGAGGAAGAGGAGAGGAGAGGAAGAGGAGAGGAGAGGAAGAGGAGAGGAAGAGAAGACAAGAGAAGGAAAAAGAGGAAGAGGAAGAAGAGGAAGAGGAAGAAGAAGAAGAAGAAGAAGAAGAAGAAGAAGAAGAAGAAGAAGAAGAAGAAGAAGAAGAAGAGGAGAGAACAGAAAGTGAAGGAGGGGAGAGGAAGAAAGTTAAGAAGAGAGACGAGAAAAGACAAGGGAATGAAAAGAAACATAAAGGATAAAAAACAAAGCATCATTTTAAAAACTGAATCAAGCATGCTTTCCAATAAGATCTGGCTCAGTGGTGGCCCAGGAAAACTGTACCATATCCATGGTGTAAAAGATGTGATAGGTATTTGGAGCAGTGACATGATTTACATTTGTAATATGCCTTTAAATTTTGGAGAGCAGAAGTGCACCTGTGATTTTAAAATATTCCAACACAGTGTCCGCTGGAGATGTTCCACCTTCAGCTACAAACATTCTGCCTGGAATTCTATTCCAGTCAGCCTATTTCCTTCCTCAACCCTTATGTTCCTTCTGCCCACACTATTCTTGGAACTACCAGGAGCCACCGGGCAGCAGCCACAAAAAGACGAGGTTGATGATTTTAACATACTGGTGTACATTTTCCAAATGGCAACTAATGCAGGAGCAGAGAAAATGAACCATTCTGCCATTCTGTACTCACACAATATGGAGGAACGGGCAAATGTGACTCTGTCCCCAAATCTGAGGAAGTAGGGCAATCAAGTTAAGGCTCCCCTTGTATATTCGCAGTTGTGGAAATATTTTCTTTGAAAATATCCTAGCAAATGAACCTGGGTCTTTAGTGTGGGGTGTCCCCAAAAAGATTTGGGTAACATGAAATCATCTGTGTATAAATGAGTCCAGGGTGATTTCCCTTTAAATTTCTATGAGCAGGCTACTCCTCTCCACCTTCAATGAAAATGTTATCATTTTTGAATCTGATTAGAGGCCTATCAATATCATATCCCTTCTTCAGACCTCTCCTTTTGATCTTTGCATCTTGTCTTGCTGTTTCTACCTCCACTCTATTCTTCTTCTTGCCTCAATCATTTTCATTTGACTCCAGTGATTCTTGTTCATTCCAAGAATGAAACATATATACATATACATATACATATATATATGCATATACATATATATATATATATATACAGAGAGAGAAAGAGAGAGAGAGAGAGAGAGAGAGAGAGAGAGAGAGAGAGAGAGAGAGATATGCATAGGATCCTTTAACTAAAGGTGGAAATGGTTTCATAATCCATGCAGTCCAAACCTTTTGTTTTTCTGAGGCACAGAACAGTTAAATGATTTTGCCAAATGTTATATAAGTGGTAAGTGATAGTTGGGACTTAAACCAATGACTACTGACTCCAGAATGATTGAACATTCCATTGTACTATGATGCCTCTCAGTATCAATTTAATTCAATTTAGCAATCATTTATTAAGTACTTACTGTGTAGATGACATCAAGTCCAATGTTAAGGACATTCAGTAAAAAAATAAACTGAGAACATGATTTTCCCAAGAAGATATAGAGCCTAGATTTCTAGTATTTCATCAAGGAAGCTTTCAAAGAGCATACATTCTACCGTGGGATAGAAATTGTTCACAAGAAGAACATTACAGACAGGGACTGGGCATTTTATCTCAATGACACAGGGAATGACCAGATGACAAAATGTCTTCTACCAATGCAGGTTAGCACTTTCTTTGGAATGTTACTGACTTAGTGTTCTAGAGCACCAAACGGTTAACTGATTTGCTAAGAGTCTCACAGCCAATATGTGGGAATACTTAGACTTGAAGGAAAGTCTTTCTGGCTTCAAGGCAGGCTCTCTATCTACTACCACATTGACTCTCTATAAATAAAAAACATATAAGAATATGTTTTTTTTAAAGTGAGTGTCATTAGTTGATGCATATCACGTGATTTCAAATGAGAAGGGAGGGATACCTAAGAGTTTTCAAAGAAGTTTTGCTCCATCCTCATTCTGACTAAACAACCCATCTTTCACCAATAATCTTGCCCAACAGTCTAAAAACCTCATCAGATATTCCATCTACTGAAATGCTTCACAAGGAGTACTGTGGCCCTGATATACAATGGACTCATTCAGTCCCTAACCTACCATTGCTGCAAACACACTGGCTGTTATCCATTGACTGAGGACTGCTCTGCATGAAGCCAGGGAAGCAATTTCGGCAGCATCATCAATCGCTTGGCTCGTTGCTGCCGATGCAGCTTGGGGAGTCACTAGGGGTGGGAGGTGAGCCGGGAGAGGTTTCAAATTCTCTTCTAGTAACATAAAGACCACATCTGCCACTCTGACCACCAGGCAGTGCCAGGGAGTCTGCCAAGACATTCTCTATTTGTACTTAATTTTAGTCTTTTTCCCAAACACAGTTCATCTCTATACTTTTCAATCAGTCAACAAATTTATTAAAGGCTGACAATGTTCCAGGCACTGTGCAAAGCATTGATGTAATACTGATACATTTCCATGAGAAGGTCTCCCACCAATCACTAGTAACACTAATAATTGTTGGCATTTATATAATGTTTTAAGGTTCTCAGAGCGAGTTCCATATATTATCTCATTCAACTTTAATGCCAAACCTGTGGGGTAGGTGCTATTATTAGCCCCCATTCCATGGAGTAGAAGAGTAAGGCTCAAAAGAATTAAAAAGACAATAGATTTAGAGACAGAAGGGATCCTAGGGGTCATGTAGTCAAACCACTGCATTTTTTAGGTAAAGAAGCTGAGTCTGAAAGAAGTGCTAGGTAACAGATGTAAGATTTGAACCTGGTCTTTTGACTAAAGAATCAGCAGTGTTTTTACTTATATTGTGGATTGAGCTTGCCCAGATTCACACAAGCATTGGGATGACAAGGGATATAGTATGAGCCCAAATCTTCTTGTCTCCAAGCCCAGTCTTCTTGTCTATAGAAAATTCAAATTTAAGTCACAGGAAATCCCAGTCCTCAAACTGGTCTAATGGCTGGACTCCATCTAAATTTCTCTTTGGAATTACCCCCAGGGACCATCCTCAGTACCTGTGTCTAAATCTTTTAGTGATAGCTCTAAGTAAGACTTCCTTTGAGGTTGATTAGTTCCGATTCTCAAGATGAAGTGACTTAATCATTATCATTGACTCCCAGCTCTTAGCCAATTCTAGGTCCCACAAGTCAATCTGGAACTCTCTTTATTGTCTTCAGTGTCTCCATGTTTCTAACAAGCCTTGTTTTCAGATAAATTGTCTTTCCTCAAAGGCAAAGTCATTTCTTTGAATTTTTAATCTTTGGTTTGCTAACCCAACATTCTGACTCTAGCTATCCTAAAAGTTTGAGAATATATAGCATAAATGACTATTCAACCCCCTATACCCCAGAGTTCTCTCAATTCTGTACAAGTATAGAGATTTACTTTTGTCACCGTGTTGATAAAGCCTTTAACTTGAAACAAAAATTTGCCATTCATTAAAAAATTTTTTTCCATGTCTCTTCTGCTCATATATTTTCAAATATAAATTTCATAAAAGCCACAAGACAATTTTTAATATAAGTAGTGCTTTTGGCATTGTTTCCATTTCACAGATGAGAAAAGTGACTTCTACATCATTTATCTGAGATTGCATCATGGGAGATTCAGGATTACAATCTGGATCTTCTAATTCCAAGGTCATTCTCTCCATCATGCCATTTCTCCCTTCAGGGATTCATCCTTCCAGTACCCTTACTCCTTGTCTTGTTCTCAAGCCTTAAAAAATTTATCCCCATAGAAATCATTGCACTTACTCATCTGTGCAAATCAGTTTCAAGTTAATAAGCCATCATCATTATCATTAATTGGCTATTACTGAGTACATAATAATCAGGAAAAATAGACATTGGAAATGGGTAAAGACACAAATCCTAGCCTCAAGGTGCCTACATTTGAAGGAGGATAGCATAAATGGGAGGAAAAAAGGATTAGAGTCTCACAAAAAAAGAAAAAGGGCAGATACAAATGAGCTGAACATATCAAAATATGTTTTCCAGGGAAGGAAAATGGGGAGTCAATAGTTGCCTGACTAATTATTTCTGTGTCTGGTGGACGTAAGAACATTAAGAAAGATTAGGCAAAAAAAAATTATTTTGAGAAGCAGAGAAATTAGAGAAGGCAAAGACATAGAAGTAAGAAAATGATTTCTTCTTTAAATGACCAGGAAATAACCAAGACAGAGAGAGAAGTAGAGGTGGGAGGAGAAGGTAAAGGAAAATTTTGATGTTTAGAAGAAACAAAATAATTGTTGAATCTCAGCTCCATCTCTGACTTTTAATTTTTACCATGATCCTTGAGTTAATGGAAGTTCTATCCTTGTGTCCAAACCTACCAGGTGATGAATGAATCACTCCAACCTGAGACAGAGCTGGGTAACTATAGAGTCGGGTTATTGCCAGCCTTCAAGATCTGGTTGGCTCTTGGTTGTCCAACAGAAAGCTCTCAGATCTGACTTAACCTGGAATTCCTATTACTATTCTGGAAGGAGTCATCTTGTCTTTTCAGAATGCTCTGGTCAAGGAGCAGTCTGATTTCTTGGTGGAAAGAGAACCCCTGGACCTAACTCCTACCCGGGTTCTTCATACCCACTTCCCTGTGATTTCACCAAATCACACTCTCAAAACTAAGAAAGATGTCAGAGATGATCTGGTATGCCAATCTTCTCCACAACATACCTGGCAGACGGTCATCTAGGGAAAAGAAGAGAATAGGCATTTCTTTGGTACCTGCTACGTACCAGAAACTCTTGCAAGAGCTTTAGGACAATTATCTCATTGTTCCCCATAAGAAAAGGGCAGCCACGGCCTCCTAAAGCAATCCATTTCTAAGTGAGACAATGCCATAGAAATTGATATGAAATCAACCCCATTCAGTCATAAGTGAGATGAACTTTTTTCTACCTGTGATGAATGACCACAATAGATAGACCATGAAGTCTACACATTGTGTCTGTAGAGGTGCTAGCTGTAGCAATGACTGAGATAGTACTGACAGCAAGATCTACAATTCATCTCCCAAAATAAAGATGTCCAATGGGGCCTTCCTTATATATCCTGTATGATGAGCTTGTGACTGACAAACAAGCCAGCTGCCAGACAGTGGAGTAAACAATCCTAGAATAATAATAATCATTGATAACATTTATGTAACACTTCAAGGTTTACAAGGCACCTTGCATATTTTGTCTTATTTATGTCTTTCAGGATCCCTTTGGAAGAGACAACTAGGGTTAGTGACTAAACAGGCTGCCAAGTCAGAGGTTCTTAGATTCAAGTCCTTTCTCAGACACATATTTCCAGGATGATCCTGGGCTATTCATTTGACCTCTCAGTGCTCCTACTCAACTCTCTAAGATTATAAAGTGCAGACAAAGTGCCAATCTCCTTTAACAGAAGAAGTTTCCTTACTAGAAGCTGATGAAGTCGCAGGGCCTGACCAAATCAAGTAAAGCAAGCAAACAGCCAGCATTTTATTAAGTGCCTACCATGTGCAAGAACAATTCGAAGCATTGGTGGCACAAAGACAGGCAAAAACTGTGCTGGTGCTCAAGGGGCTGAAAATCTAAAGGGAGAAATAATGTGCAAACAACTATGTACAAATGTTATGTGGAGAAAAAATTAGGGAGAATCTCAGGGAAGGAAAGGTTTCTTGAAGAAGGTGAGATTTTAGCTGAGACTTCAAGAAAACCAGGGAAGCCAGAATGAAGGAGAGAATTGGAAGTGGGGAGAATAGACGATAAAAACCCAAACCTGTGAGGTAGGTGCTATCCAAATTCCCATTTCACTGATGAGGAAATTGGGTCTCATAGAGGTTAAGTGACTTGCCCATGGTCATACAGAGAATAGGAGTCAGAAATGCAATTAGGACTCCAAGTTCAGAACCCTTTTCATTACAACACAGTATCCTCATCTGACATGATGTGTCTCTTAAGGGAGTAACATCAAAAAAAAATCAAGTTCTTTTGGGCATTTGGCAGTAAAAAGGGGAAAATCATGTTTCACAACAATCTTTCGCAAGGGGGGAAAAAACCAGTAATTTGCAAATACTGTAACATTATCTTTAAAACTGAAGAATCAGAGATATTCATCTTTGCAAATTTTCTTTGATTTAGAATCTAGCTTCCAGGAGTTGGTTGTTTGGGAACAATAAAGATAGGATACGGCAAACCTTTTGCTAATATGACACTTTAAATGAGCTCTGGAACCATGCTTAACTAACATTTAATTTACATTTAATCAAGTGCTTATCATATGTTAAATAAATTCCAAAGGCCCCAGGATCCTCCAGTCCTTAGGTAGGCTCACCTCCCATTGGGAAGCAACACATATTAAATAGTTGCTAAACCTTGGTAAATACACTTTTAATAATTAATTCTAGCCATATTTAACTTCCAGTAATGTACAGGATATTTGGCAATATTGTAATCCGTGGGATATTGCCTTGGGATTTCTCAGATGAACACGTTTGGGCCTGGGAGTCCCATCTGTATCCCGCTATCTGAATTAACAGCAGGTGATCCAACACATGGCGGCCGGCTCCGGGTGTCTGAGTGACCAATGATTTTATTACCGAATCAGTGAGATCAAATCAGTGGGATGCATCAGCTGAGGAAATGCTTAGTAAGGGATGAGACAGACGGCGGCTTGTGAGTCAACCCAGGTTTTCAAAAATGATAACTACTGAAAAGAAAAATTACTTTTTCTGTTGAGATGTGTAAATATTATGTAGATATTCTAACTCAATCGCTATGATGGATGGGGCTCAATTTTAAACATATTTCAGTAATGCCTTAATTTAATAGAATGGTAGATACACAGGATGTTGAAGGATCAAGGTGAGAATAAATTTCCCTGCACAGACGGTTTACTCATGTTCTAAAATTCATGGGATTCTTATACTTTCTGCTTCATAAAAAAGGGCCTTGCTTTTTTTTCTTCATCTTTTTTTTTCTTGAAGGCATTATGAATAGCCATATTGATACATTTCTATAAAGCTTATTTGTTCTGTTCCTTTTGGCCTTCATTAACTTGACTAGGGGATTTTTTTAAAAAAATAATTGGTCCAATGGCCTTAAATGAAAACAAAAACCATCATCTTCATTCCTGGAAGGACAACAGGCTACTTTCTCCAGTTGGGTGTGAAGGCCAGCAAGTCAGCAAATTACAAACTGACCAGTAGATGGTGCTACAAAGAAAGTAGGTCTTTCCAAATCCTAACTCTTCCTTACATAGTCCAAACTGACTTGGATCTCAGGTTCTCTGAAAGGACTGCCTGGTCTTTGACCTCTCAAGTTACCCAATTACATAATGGTCCATCTAGTCACCATCCCCTTTTTCCTCTTTCCACCAACTGCTGGACATATATTCTTTTACATGTTCAAACCGCATGACTCACTCCCACCACCATTGCCCATGCCTTCTGCAAGTCACAGGGTACCCATGTCAACATCAGCCAGGCAGCCAGCCACCATTCCAGTCACCAGGAGGCACCTAACTTTCCCCAATGGTAAAAGAAAGTGTGCACCAGGCCAACATTTCCGGAGTGATAAAAATCCAACATTTTCTGGAGCCATTATTGTCCAAAATATTAATGCAGTTTACTTTTTTAAAAGTGATCGATAGATGGGAAGAAAGTGCCCATAAATTACTAAAGGCAAAAACCGTTCTATTAGCACTCAGTAGATTTTCCAACATTTGCTGGTCTATGTTTTATTAAGGGGGGGGAGCAAGTTGGGGTATATTTAATTTGCTGAAAGCTTGGATGTTTTCTTCTTCATTCCTCCCTCCCCCCTTTTTACCTGTCTTTGTCTTTCTTGGTAGGAGAGGGACATTTTTATCATGACTCATTTAGGAAATGTAATTTTAATGTACGATAGCTATAGGTTTCAATTAACGTTCTACCTCTCTGACAGTCTTTACATTACATGTTTTATGAAATCATTAACTATTGTCATGTTTCTATTATGATACTATTAGGAAATAAAGAGACTTATGTAAATGAAGATGTAAAAGAAATGTATGACAGTTCGTGGGAGCAACATCTGTGCACCATCATCCCGGCTTCCACTAATTTTCTAAGGATTGTTCCATTCATTATGGAGCATTGTTACTCGCCGTGGCACAGCCCTTATTTCCATGCATTTAGGGAATGAAGCCGAGAGTGGGTAAATGAGAGCCTAATCAATACCACTTTTCATTTTGCGTCTAATGTGCTGCCTTTCTCTTTCTTTTCCTTGTGCACAAATCCAAAAGAGATCCTGACGTTATAGTCATAAAATGTAATTCTTTTGCAGAAACACAGACAATAATGCTTTCTGTATTCAGGCGTATTGCATATTCTAATGGCATTTGGCTAAATTGAGTATGGATTTAACATCAAAGGCTTCATGAATTTTTCAAATGAGATATTAAAGTCAATATTTCAAGTGAAAGATATTTCAATTTAGTTGCATACACAACAATAAAAAACTTCTACAAGGTAGAGGTACCAGTGGCTGCAGCAGTATTAGTTCATTCAGGAAATTATTAGTTTATAAGAAAATCAAACACCAGGCTGGGATATGGCAAGGGCTTGGAATAAATTAGACTCCCCGATATGCACGGGCATACTTTATCTGGAGCAGGCTTGAGCACTACACTCGCCATAGGCATGTTTAGGGCCCTAGCTGATTTCTTCTTTTTTTTTTTAACTTTTTCTTTTAACTCTGCTGATGAGCAGGAAGATTTGCATTGCTACTTCATAAATCTGCTTATTTTCATTTGGAAAAGGAGGAGGCCTCCTCCCACATGCAGGAAACAACCTTTTTCACCTTTCATGTAAGTGGATTTTATTTCTAGGTGTCAGTAACTAAAGTAGGTCTGTACAACGATGCTAAATGTTACCTTACGGGTCTGTTATTGGAAGCTCAGGTTCAGTGTCTGTGAAAAGGTATTCTAGGATGTCTGAAAGCCTTTCCTATCATGACAGACTGCTGAAGCTTATAAACAAACAAAACAAAACAAAACTATAACCTTGGATTTCTCTAGACTGGGGCCTTTTCCTGGCAAACTCAGAGCACTTTCACATGTACTGTTTTTGTCAGTTTTTCCAAGAGCCCAGAAAGCATTATCTCTTCCCATTTTACAGAGAGACAAATTTGAGACAGAACATGTGAGTGGCTTTCCTGATGCCGTTCTCAGAGGTAGGACTACTAGGCCAGGGGCTCTGGGAACTCTTAAAGATACCTATTTTGATCATTGCCTTTTCATTATGAATTATTTTCTTTGTAATTTATAATTCTACGTATTATATTTCATGGATTTAGAAACAATATTCTGAAGGGTCTCATAGGCTTCACCAGACCTCCATTCATCACAGACTCAGGATAAGAATTCCTGGACTGGAGAGAATACTGATATCCTGACTTACTCAGTCCACTTCCTCAGCCACAAGTCCTGGTTCCAATTCAAGTCTAACACCTGAAAAACTGCAGTGAAGCCTGACATCAGCCCCATAAGGTAAGTACTTTAGATATTAATTATCTTTATTTTATAGATGAGGAAACTAATACTTGGACAGGGCAATTTGCCCATGCTCACATAAGTTCTGAATTGAGGCAGGATTTGAATCCAGGTCTTACTAACTCAAGGTCTAGAATTTTAGCCACTAGGTCACAAGGCTTCTCAATGCATTGTTTAGTCAGGTTTCTAATTGTTTTTGTTTTTGAAAGGAGTTAGGAGTCAGGAGTATAACCCGAAGAATTACCATAAGCTTTCATCTCAGCTTTGCCTTTCATCCAAAGATTTCAAAACCCTCTATGCCATTTAGCTTAGATTAAATCTCAGAATCAAGTATGTATACTGAGAAAGGAAGGAAGGAAGGAAGAGAGGAAGGAAGGAAGGAAGGAAGAGAGGAAGGAAGGAAGGAAGGAAGAGAGGAAGGAAGGAAGGAAGGAAGGAAGGAAGGAAGGAAGGAAGGAAGGAAGGAAGGAAGGAAGGAAGGA
>JAQQSW010024113.1:0-10148 GCA_028646575.1 Pseudocheirus occidentalis | reverse complement strand
TATATATGTGTACATAAAGGGTTCAGGATCAATTACTTAGGAAGAGATGATACTTCAAAAAGTGAAATTCTGAAGTGGGAGAGGACTTGAATGAGAGGAGACAGGGAGAGACAAAATGGGGTTAATCATCCCATATAAAAGAGGCAAGGGATAACTGTTACAACTTTACTTTCATTTACTCTCGTTAAATTTGGCTTAGGGAAGGAATGACATACACTCTAAACTGAGTATCTTGCCACACAGGAGAGTAGGGGGGATGGGGATAAGAGGGGAGATGATGGAGGGAAGGGGGGGAGGGTTGCAGGAAGCGCACACCTCAGTAAAGGGACAGGGACAGGGTAGAGAACAAAACAAGGAGGGGTACAGGATAGGAAACAGGGACATACAATCAACCTCTCACAATATGCCCACCATGAAGATGTCCTGCATAATTATGCATGTACAACCTGTATTGAATTGCTGCTCCTTCCAGTGGGAGTAGGTGACAAGGGAGGAATCGAGAGAATCTAGAATTTAAAGCTACACAATCAAATGCAACTGGGAAATAAGACATACAGGGACTGGGGTAGGGAGACCCTCCCTGCCCTACTAGAAAGTTAGAGAGGCATTGGAGGAGGGCATAAAAGAGAAGAGATTGTGGGAGGGGCTTTAGGGTGGGACCACTGTTTTGGGCTTGGGGGTAGGGGAAAGAAGGGGATAAAATTTATAACAAAACCTTGTGGAAATGAATGATGTAATCAAGAAAATAAATTAAAATTTTTAAACAAGAGCTAAATAATCACCTTCTAACTTGGATAACATAAAAGTGGAGGAGAGGGGGAAATACTATAATTTTCTTAGTACTACAGATATACATACTACAGATATACCAGATTATGACACGGATATTTTTTATCGTTTCAAAAGAACAGCCTTAAAATCTAGGCAAAATTGTTTTCTTTATCATAACAAACACTGATTCTGTTACTTGAACATAAAATTCTCTTTGATAATTTTAGCAAATTTGGACCCTTCCAAGGAAACCATACATTGTCCCTAAAAGTTATACTTTTCAGTAAGTTAGAATATTGTACTTATTCCTTCAATATTAAAGGAATATGAGATCCAGTGTCAAATTCTGATTAATTTGAGATATACTGAGATACATTTAAGAAAATGCCTATAAGCAGTGTGACAACTATTCAAAATCTGGGAACAGATTAATGGAAGAACACAGGTATCACACACTATCTAATAGAGAGTTTTTTGAGCCCAGTCCTTCAATGGAAGTTCATTTAGACATATGAAATTTATTCAACTCAAGAAATACACCTCCAGATTAGGAAGTGCAAGGGCTGCAGTTTTCCTCTTCCCTCAGCTAGCCAGAGGCCACATCATAGAGAACAACTAAGTTGCCCTGGATTTATGGCGTCCCCTGCTGACCAGCATGGCAAATTGCTTGATCCAATATCTGTTTCCAACTTCCTCTTTTCCCCTTCCCCCACCACTTCCCTCTTTCTTTCACCATTTACTTTATTATTTTTCAAAATATCTGTGATTTCACCCATAAGAGTACTCCCTCCCTTGCCCTAAATAACAACACCTATGTACCTTCATTTCATGAGTTGTCATGGCCCCCCCAAAACTGACCTGGTGAGCCCCCCTTTGGTTGATGAGCCTCACCTAACTTAGATAGGCCAGTCCTTGCACTGTTAATAATCCGTGGTCTGGCCTGCATTCCAAACCTCCTCAACTTGTTCATCTTTGGTAGAGCTTCCTTCTGATCTGCTGGCACACCACAATGAAGTGACAGAGTAGTGTGACACCTGAGTTAATTCCACCTCAGATAATCTCCTATCTACATACACACACAAGTTATCCTTTTTCTCCTTCTTTCTATCCTTCCTTCTATCTTTACAATAATAATGATAATAGAAACCCATATTTACAGCACCCCTTTTTGCTACTTCCCCAACTTGACCCTCACTAGTCTGCAGGGCTCACCTCTCTACTGATGGATCCTCCCTCCATGAAGCTGCTTCCTACCTGGTTACTGCTCCTCTTGGTGTCTGTGTCTCCAAAGAAAACCTACATCTCCACTTTACCACTCCCCAAATCCTCCTACTCCCCACCCCCGTCCCAATGCTTCTCAACTGAGCTTCTCTGGACTGCTCTGGTAGCTCCATTGCAAATCATCATGGCTAACAGGAGCGGAGGGAAAGGGGGAAAAGGAAAGATAAAAACCGCCTCCCCACTTCTGCACCCTGGCAAAGTCATGCTCTCTGTAACTACCTATAGCTGCTCCATTCCAGAGCTGCCTCAAAGGCTCCAATTCTCAAGCTGTTACTCAGGCCAGGCAGGTTAATGTCAGAAGACGCACCATGAAACATGCCCACTCTTTTCCTAGCCAATGCCCAGCTGCCGTTTTAATTCTATCAGGGATTATTCACTTTGTAAAGGGATACAAGCTTTATACTCCCAAGTTACAGTTCATATCTCCTTCTTACTGTTTAGGATTACATCCTGGACTAGAGGTTTGGGTCTAGTACCAGTTCCCCACCCCACTTTATAGACACCTATAATTCTTTACACTTAATAAAGAGTTTTCCTCATAAAATGTGTGAAATATACGGCACAAGTGGGTTTTTTTAGCTTTATTTAACAGATGAGGAAATATGGCCCAGAGAGATTACATGTCTTGATCCTGATCATAAGTGTCAAAGTCTAGATTTGAACCAAGCTAGGTAATGCAATGGATAGAACACCAGGCCTAAAATCAGGAAGATATCATCCTGAGTTCAAATGTGGCCTCAGAAACTATGTGACCCTCAGCAAGTCACTTAACCCCATTTGCCTCAGTTTCCTTGTCTGTAAAAATAAGGTGAAGAAGGAAATGGCAAACCGTTGTAGTATCTCTGCCAAGGAAACCCCAAAAGGGGTCATGAAGAGTCCGTCACAACTGAAAAACAACTAAAAAATGTTTTCTGACTCCAGATCTGGCAAGGCACTTTTGCCACGACACATTCCTTTTATTCTATTCATGAATCCAAAAAATTATAGTACTAAGTGCAAAAGTAATGTGAATGGTGATGAGCTTTTAATGTGAAAAAGGAAATGCTAGGGCAGCTACATGGCACAGTGAATAAAGCACTGGCCCTGGAGTCAGGAGGACCTGAGTTCAAATCTAACCTCAGACACTTAACACTTACTAGCCATGTGACCTTGGGCAAGTCACTTAACCCCAATTGCCCTGCCTTCTCCCCTCCAAAAAGGAAAAAGAAAAGAGGAAATATTAAATTTAGGAAGGCAGAAGATTTGGTCTCTAGTCCCAGACCTGTCATAATAATCTATGTAACTTCAGACAAATCTTTTTGATTCTCTAGACTTCAGTTTTTCTACCTATAAAATGGGGACGTTGGAATAAACCATCTCTAAGGTCCCTTCTAGATCTATAAAATTCTGATTCTATGAAATGAGATATAACAAAGAACTAGTTTCCTTGATATCCAAAAACCTTGAGAAAGTCCTAGAAATCCCATTCAGAATCCTCACAGATTTAAAGCTAAAATATGTTTAATTAAAAGAGAAAAATAGGGAAACTACATATGTGTCAGCAATACCATTCAATATTGGTTTAGACCCAGGGGGAGGGAACATGAGGCCTTGAAGCCATATGGAGCCTCCTTTTACTAAAGGGATTTCTTCTATGAAGTTTGGATCCATTCAAAGGTCTGAACTTGAGGAACTAGAGGGCCATATGTGGTTCCCCACCCCAGGAAGACTATTTCAAATAACTAGACAATATAAAATAGCTGAGGGTATACCTGCCAACAAGACACAGGAACTATATGTATGAACATAAACATACTTTTTTATTAAAATAAGGTCAGACCTAAATAACTGGGGCAATATTTATTGTTCACAGATAGGTAAAATCAATATAATAAAAACAAAATCACAATTTTACCTAACTCATCTATTTATCCAATGTTATTCCAATTAAATTACTAAAAAAATATCTTTGTGAGTTAGAAAAAAGTAATAGCAAAGCATTTAGAAGAACAAAAGTTCAGGAATTTCAAAGAAACCATGGAAAAAAGATGTAATGGAAGGAAATTCAGTAGTATCAGACCTTAATCATTGTATAAGGTGAGAATATTATTGAAATATAAAATGTATAATTTCAATTATGTCAAATTAAAATTTTCTTTTATAAAGCCAATGCAGCTAAGAATGGAAGGAATGCAGAAAATTGAGGGAAAAAACTGCTGTAGACAGTCTCTCAGATATGATGTAATTGTGTTAGAGTATTGCTGTGGTATAGGAAATGATGAGGTGATAGATTTAGAAAAACATGGAAAGACTTGGACCTTTGAAAGAAGATGTCATCTACCTTCATAAAAAGAGATCACAAAGTGGAAATGGTCTTACATATATGCATATGAGTGTATATGTGTATGCATGTATGTTTATAGATATCTTATATAGGCATATATATATATATATATATATATCCAAGTTTAATTGCAGCCTTCTTTAGGGCAGGTTTGGGAAGAATAAAGTAAAAAGTAGACAGGAGAGAACAAAAGAAAACCTACAAGGAAGCAAAGAAAAGCTGGGTAGGTTTGAAAACAAGGAAGAGCATTTGTTATATAAGTTTTCTTGAAATGGAAATGTATTGTTTTGTATTGAATCCTCTCATATTCTGCTGTGTACATGGCAATGTTCTTTTTTCTTTTTCTTTTTTCATTTTGTATTTAAGTTTAAAATTAGTTTTTAAAATTTTCAAAAGAAAAAAAATAAAGTATTGATGGCATGTGAGAAAAAGAATCCTCACAGAACTTTCCACCTATCATCTCATTCCCTTCTAATTAAATCCACTTTTCCTGGTGTCAGCAATACAAATAACACCCTATTTATTCATTACATTTTTGTTTTTATTTTTTCCAACTCCCTTTCCATTTACCTTTCCATCCCATTACCCTCCCTGGGAAGTACTGTGAGCCACAGGGACTATAGATGTCTCTGCAGTGAGGGAAGAAGAAGCCAAGAAGAAAAAGGGAAAGGGGCTCTCTTGACCCTATGGGCTCAGGTATCATTCAGTTCTGCGTCCTTTAATGTGTAAATAAAATCTGTTCTATGTTTGATGTCTTGTGAGCCTGAATGTTTGTAAGAAGTGCTCATGACCACCATTGGGGAAATGTCATACATTGAAATGTCCAGGTTCTAACCTAGGTGGGTGCAAATAAGGCAAAGGAGCTTAGAAGTCCTTAAAGTATCCTGCAAAGTGAAATGAAATGAAGCAGAACAATTTATCAATGACTACAACATTGTAAAAACAAACAGCTTTGAAAGACTTAAGAATTCTGATCAATTAATTCTGATTACATAAAATTTAAGTTTTTGTGCCTAACCAATTGAACTAAAATTAGAAAGAAAAATAAGAAGATATTGAAAAAAAAATCTCTGTAGTGAGATTCTCTTATAAAGGTCTAATTGCTAGACTATATAGGTAACTGAGTCAAATTTACAAGAATAATCCCCAATCATTCCTGAACTGATAAATAGTCATGAGATATGAATAGACAGTTGTCAAAGGAAGAAATCCAAGCTATCAATAGCCTTGTGCTCTAAATATGCTTCAAATAACTGATAATTAGAGAAATACAAATTTAAACAACTCTGAGGTACCAACACACGCATGCCAGATTGGCCAAGATGACAAAAAAAGAGAAAATAGTAAATGCTAGAGAGACTGTGAGAAAACAGGTATTAACACACTGTTAATAGAGTTGTGAATGAGTCAAACAATTCTGGATATCAACTTGGAACTATGCCCAAAAAGCAATTAAACTGCACATACTCTCTGTCAAAGTGATATTGCTACTACATCTATAACTCACCGAGAACAAAGAAGGAAGGAAAAGACTCACATGTACAAAGATATTTATAGGAACTCTTTTTGTGGTAGTAAAGAATTGGAAACTAAGGGGATATCCATCAATTAGGAAATAGCTGAACAAGTTATAGTATATAAATGTGGTGGAATACTACTATAATGTTATAAGAAATGATGAAGGAAATGGTTTTAGAAAATCTGAAAAGGTAAATGAACTGATGAAGAGTAATGTAAGCAGAAAAAAAGCAGAACCAGGAGGACAATTTATATAGTAACAGTAATCCTGTAAAGATAATCAACTTTGAAAGACTTGGTAACTCTTAATCAATATTATGACTAACCACAAGTCCAAAGGTCTCATGATGAAACATGTTCTCCTCTTCCAGATGGAAATCTGATGGATTCAGAGTTCAGACTGAAGCATATTTTCTTGTCTTTTTTCCCTCTTACTTATCTTGGCTATGGCTGATATGGAAATTTGTTTTGTATGATTATATATATTTCTAATAGGTTTTCCTTTTTTTCCTTGCCTTCTCAATCAGTGGGAAGTGCGGGGGGGGGGGGGTAGGAAAGGAGCTGGGGGCTGAACTCCACCTCTTCATATATTCTGTACCTAAGAGCCTAGCCAAAAGCACTAGACTTTCTCAAAGACACAGTCAACACAGAAAGACGGACACAAAGCAAAAGCCAATCAGGTACCCATATTCCCAAAGTTGTGCTGTTCTATCACAGTGAGCTCTCACCTACGTGTCCCTCCTATCAATACACTAAGCTCTACAGCCAAAATAGAAGGAACGTGAGATCAGAGGCTTGGGCTCCTCCTGATGTTATCTGTTGCCTATAGACCGCCTGCTTCCAAAAGAGCAGTTTATACTTTTGTACTAACAAGGACAGCACTGCTCCCCTGCTCCTAAAGTGCCACTGACTGTGATATCTATCGTATTCTTTCTTACTAACTCTAAGAAATCATTTAAACAAATTGCTGTTAACAGGAGATACTATAGTAAAACTTTGCTAAAAAAAAATTTGCACAAAGACCATAAATTTCTCTGTAATCTGAAGTAAGTCATACCCCATTTGTATCTCTCATAACACTGAAAGCTTGCATAGAGAACATTATAATTGTCTCCAATAACAATGCTATTAGTAGGGATCTACTAGATTAATCTACATAGACTGCTATTTTGCATAGATAGCTATGGTTGGCCAGAAATCACAATTAATTCCCTTGATCTACATTCATTTGCTCAAAAAAATCACACAGCTCCAAGACCCCCACTTTCACATTCACTGAAACAAAATTATCTGAAAATAGGTTCAAATTTTATCCCTTATGTTTGAACACAGCTGCTGAAACACAGTCATATCTCAATTGGTTGTTAATTAATTTGCAAAAACGCAGTTGGAAAGATTGTTTGCAGATAGAGTCATAATATTGATTCATGCATAGACTGTGGCTGAGTATCATGTAGGAGGCAAGGTCCCTAAAGGAGAATTGATAGTCTGAATGAAAAGTAGCCACAAGAGGCCAGTGAAGTAGAGAAAAAGGACAGTGTAAATTTTGCAACAATTTGCCTCCTTCCCACTCAAAGGATTGGGCACTACCCCACTCAGATGCTGCTAAAGGAATCTTAATGTAAATACTGATTAGGAAGAAAATTACAAAGGAAATAACATATAATAAATAGTCCAAGAAATTTGAAGACTTTCTTTTCTTTTTTGGGTGGGGGGTGTTTTGGGGGGTTTTTTTTGGCTTTTTGGAGGGCAGTTGGGGTTAAATGACTTGCCCAAGGTCACACGGCCAGTAAGTGTGGCAAGTGTCTGAGGCCGGATTTGAATTCAGGTCCTCCTGACTCCAGGGTCAGTACTTTATTCACTGTGTTACCTAGCCACCCCATTTTGGGTTGTTTTTTTCTTTCCTTTCAATACTCTTAGTCCCCTGAAGATGTCCTAGCCACCAAGTACCATAGTAATGTTACTGCAGTGGTATGGCTCTGGTGGACAAGGCGCTATGCTAAACTACTAAGCCACTTATATTGCTAAGCACAGACACTGACTGAGCCTGAAGACTAGCACCTCTGCTACGAGGGCTTACTGAGCCCTTTTCAGGGCTTCTTTTCCAGCTGTCACCCAATGCTCACCTGCCACTCGAAGAAGCTGTAGGACACCTAGCACTACCTCACTTAAATCCAATTTACAGATGAGTCAAGACACCACCCCAAGATATCATGGTCCTCTTTGAAACAAAGGACAAACAACATGAACCCATATTGCTTTCTAGCTAGAGAACAGAGGCTGGGCTAGTAAAAGATATTATGGAGCTAGAGAGACCCAAAACACAAGCCCAAAAGAAAAGAATAACTATGCAATAGCCATAAGCAAAGCTTCAGGAAAAAACCATTGCTTGGACACAAGATCAATAAGAATTCCTAAAAAGAGTCAAAGCATTTTTTAATTGTTTTATAAATTAAGAAAACTCTAGAGGAAAGAAACAGAGAGGAAATGAAAACACTACAGGAGAGACTTGGAAGGAGAATGAACAGATTAGTACAAGAGGTGCAGAATCTTCCCCAATTAACAGTTTTACTGAAAAATCAGAATGGACCAAAAGGAAATTTATAACTCCATGAGATAACAAGAAATATTAAAACAAAATCAAAAGACTGACAAAATAGAGGAACATATAAAGCTCCTATATCAAAAATAACTGATCTAGAAAATAACTCAAAAAGAAAAACTTTAAGAATCACTGGGTTTCCTGAAAGCCATGACCAAAATAAGAGCCTGGTTGCCATATTTTAATTTTATCATGTCAAAAAAAAAACCCCTATTCAAACTCATTAGAGCAGAGGGTAAAATGAAAATACACATAATTCACCAGAAAGAAACCCCAAAATGAAAACTACCAAGACCATCATAGCCAAAATCTAAAGTTCCCAGATCAAAATAAAAATACTGCAAACAGCCAGAAAGAAAAAGAAGCCACTGTCAGGATTACACAAGTTCTAGAAGCTACCACTATTCAAGAAAGAAAAGCTTGGAATATGCTATTCCAAAAAGAAAAATTTATGAGCCTACAATTTAAAATAACTTACTCAGAAAACTGAGCATAATCCCATGAGATCATACAAAACCTCTACAAGTATTTCTGATGAAAATACCAGAGAAGACCATGGTAGAAACTTTGAAATGCAAACACAGAAGTCAATAGAAAAATAAAAAGGTAGATATGTTTAAGCAATTAGAAAAAATAATACAAAGGTTTCTAGGGAGAAAAGAAATGTGTCCACTTAGAACTCTAATATCATCAGGAGACTTAGAAAAAGTTAAATAAGACAAAAGACCTAAGAGTGGTTTTGATACGCTTTGATGATCTTAAAAGAAGAAAATAAAGGGGAAAAAGAGTACATTAGAGAAGAAATGAAGAGGAGGTAGGTGATTTATCATCTCATAATTTGAATGTATCAGTAGAAGACTATAAAAAACAGGAGTAACAGATGGAGGGAGCAGGTATCATATGAATTTCATTTTCATCTCATCAGTGTTCAGATATAAATACATATACACACATACACACACATAACGTCTCAACAGAGAAACAGGAGGGAACTGGGACAGAGGACAGGGATAGTAGACTCAAGGAGGAATAAATCATAAGCAAAACAAAATCCAGGGGGGGAGGAGCCAAGATGGCGGCGTAGAAGCAGCAACGCACCACAGGTCCCACACAAACATGCTAAAAAACTCATAAAATGGGACTCTAAACAGATTTTCAAGCTCCAAAACTCTCCAAAAGACAGAAAACACATATGTTGCTACAGGTAGCAGGCGGGGCTCTTCGCAGCAGTCTGGGAGCCACAGCCAAAACCTCAGCCGGCTCAGGCCCTGGGGCATCGGCCAGGGAGCCGCGTCTATAGAAGAGCAGATCAGCTTCACTGGAGGCACAGTTACCACATTTATCAGGCCAGAGGAAAAAAAGGATAAGAGAAAGGTCAGTGGATTTTGCTAACTCGGGAAGAGAAGAGTGGGTCCGGCCAAACTGCTCCCAGGGCAAGGAAGCAGTGGGAGGCGGCTGTAGCTGCAGGAACAGAGCAGCAGCGGCTTCCACTGGGCTGCTTCAGAGCCCTTGGCCTGTAGATAGCAGGGGGGCTGATGCGATCCATCGGGGCCAAGGGCTCTTGCGTTGAGCGGCCTGGATCTGGATCATGGTCTTGAGTGGTGGTCCTGGGGTGCGCTTTCAGTGAGCCAAAGCTGGGGGGGGCTGCAGCAT
>JAQQSW010024112.1:0-10148 GCA_028646575.1 Pseudocheirus occidentalis | reverse complement strand
CCTATCCTCATACTGAGAAAAGTTTCATAAATTACTATTATCATTTTTCCATATTGGCATGTAAATAGTTCAACTTTGATAAGTTCCTTATGATTTCTTTCCCATGTTTACCTTCTCATGTTCTTGTGTTTGAATGTCAAATTTTCTATTCAGTTCTGGTTTTTACAACAAGAATGCTTGAAACTCCTCCACCTCACTGAATGACCATATTTTCCCCTGGAACATTACACTCAATTTTGCTGGGTAGGTGATTCTTGGTTTTAATCCTAGTTCCCTTGATCTCTAAAATATCATATTCCAGGCCATTCAGTCCCTCAATGTAGAAGCTGCCAGATCCTGGGTTATCCTAATTGTGTTTCCACAGTATTCAGATTGTTTTCTCTAGGCAGCCTGTAATATTTTCTCCTTGATCTGGGGACCCTGGAACCTGACTACAATATTTCTAGGAGTTTCCTTTTGGGGATCTTTTTTAAGAAGTGGTTGGTGAATTCTTTCAAGTTTTATTGTGCCCTCTGATTCTAAAATATCAGGGCAATTTTCCTTGAGAATTTCTTGAAGGATGCTTTCTAAGTTCTTTTTCTGATCATGGCTTTCAGGTAGTCCGATAATTTTTAAATTGTCTCTCCTGGATCTATTTTCCATGTCAGTGGTTTTTTCAAGGAGATATTTCATATTGCCTCCTATTTTTTCATTTGTTTGTATCTGTTTAAAAGTATCTTGGTTTCTCATAAAGTCATTTGCTTCCATTTGCTCCACTCTGATTCTAAAGGAATTATTCTCTTCAGAAAACTTTTGAGATTCTTTTTCCATCTGGCAAATTTGACTTTTTTAGGCATTCTTCTCCTCATTGGCTTTTTGGGTCTCTTTTGCCATTTGGGCTAATCTGTTCTTTAAGGTGCTATTTTCTTCGGTCAGGTTGTTGACTCTCTTTTCATGATTTTCTCGCATTATTCTCATTTCTCTTCCCAATTTTTCCTCCACTTCTCTTATTTGGTTTTCAAAGTCCTTTTTAGCCGATCTATGGCTTGTAGGCAATCTTAATGTTTCTTGGAAGCATTTGGTGTGAGAGTTCTGACTGCATTGTCTTCCTCCTGTTCCTTGCTTTGATCCTTTTTGTCCCCAGAAAAGGATTCTACAATTTGGTTACTGTTCTTACTTTGCTTCCTTTTCCTGCTCACGTTGCCAGTAAATATTTGTCTTTTTAGCTCTGTGGAACTCTGCTTCCAGAGGGGAAAGTTCTGTCCCAAATTGCTAGGGGTTTTGCAGCTGCTGGGGCTATTGGGGACTGCTGCAGCCCCCACCAGCTTTGGCTCACTGAAAACGCACCCCAGGACCACCACCCAAGACCATGATCTGGATCTAGGCTGCTCAACCCAAGAGCACTTGGCCTCTGAATGATTGCTTGGTCCCCTTGAAGTCTGCAGGTTGGGAGCTCTGAAGCAGCTACCTGGAGGCTGCTAGGCCGCTATTTCTGCCACTTCCTTGCCCTGGGGGCAGTTTGGCCAGACTGCTTTTCTCCCCCAAATTTAGCTGAATTCCACTGACCTTTCACTTAGTCCTTATTTCTCCTGTCTTCATAAATCTGGAAACTGCCACAATTGCCGCTGATCCACTCTCCCAAAGACTCCAGCTGTGGCTCCTGACCTCCCTGGAGCCAGGCCGCAGTTTCAGGCTGAGCTGGTTTTGGCTCCCAGCCCACTGCAATAATCCCTTTGTGCCAAGCTGCCTTCAGTGAGAGATGTGTTTTCTGTATTTTTGTGAATTTGGGAGTCCTAAAATTTGTTTAGAGTCATATTTTATGGGTATTTGAGATGGCTATGTGGGAGCTGTAAAACCTTGCTGCTTCTATGCCACCATCTTGGCTCCACCCCAATCGGGTAGTTCTTAAGAAAGATTGGGGTGGGCCTGTGTATGATATGACTTTAAAAAGTAAAACCATTTAGGAACAGTTGTAATTATTTTATACAAATGAGGTATAAGAAGAAGAACCAATGCAGAAGAATTAGATGGGGGAGGAGGGCTGGTAGTTCTGGTAGCCTACTTTCATCATGAATGGGTTTAAGAGAGAACAATACATACATATCTAGAAGAGTATAAAAATCCTCAAAATTCAGAAAAAAATAAAACACTAAGGGCATATGGAGTGGGGAAAGGATAAGAGAAGAATCTCTAGGGGAAGGATAAGGGAATAGGTTAAAGGGTGGGGTATAGAAAGTTGTTGAGTTTAATAGGAATGGGAGGACAAGTGAGGGATCTTTAGAGGAGAGGGTGAGGTAATAGATCAAAGGGGGATATAGAAGAGTGTTTAGATTTATGGGGCTTGGAAGATAAGGGAGGGATCCTTGGAGAGGGGTGGTAGGTTAAGTAATAGGAGGGCAAAATAGTGGGTCGAATTCTGTAAAGTAGAGAAATTATGAGGGATAGGAAATAAGATATGCACAAACATAAAAACAATGCACAAACATAAACATATGCACAAACATAAAAACAAAGATCAGAAGTAGAATTTGTTAGGGAAAGTTTATGTCTATACATATGTAGATATATGTAAATATATGATCAGTACCAAGTTTCCCAGAGATGGGTAGCTTACTGGTCAATTGTAATTTCAGCAGAGATCATAGGTCTGGCAAGATATGCCAGAATGCCACAGATCACTAGAACTGTGGTGATGCCAGAAGAAGGTGTGAGAGCAATCTATGACATTCAAGGTGCTGAACTGTAAGTAGGTGTAAGTATAGCTGAAATCAGACACCAGACAGCATGCAAGTACATATGTAAATCTTGTGACTTTGTGCCAGTCTTCTTGCCACAATTTTCTGCAAATGCCTCAGTAAAAAACAGATATCTGATGAAAGACTAAGAGAAATAATACAAGCCCAAAGCAGTGTAATGATTCTACTGGCATGACATTCCAGACAGCAAGAAGGCACCTTACTGTTGGGGCAATGGCAGAAGTTGGAGCTATTCAGTAGAGTACAGTATAGAACTGTGACTGATTCCACACATAGAACCAGGAAGCAGCTGATACGGTCCAAAGCATGTCACTTAATAACCATGAATGCCTTGCATGATGACTTTGGATATATGTATCAAGAAATGGCCTTAGAGCAGGTAAGAAACCAACTTTATTGGCCTAAGATGCCTGCAGATGTCACCAAGAAATGTGAAATTTGTGCCAGATGCGTATAAAGAAGACTACCAATTTGTTCTATATATTTGGAACACATAAATACCAGCAAGCCTTTTGAACTTATCTGTATTGACTTTCTATCCCTTGAAGGAGATAAAAATGGATCTTATCTCAGAGGCAATTAACAATTTCATCAGGCATGCACAAATATACCCAAACAGAAAGCAAAAGGCATCTACTTTTCAAAAGTGTTATGGGAAAGGAATTTTTCAGTATGTAGATTCCTGCCAGGACACACTCTGACCGGGGTGGAAACTTTAAGAGTTTCCAGGGAAACATTTGTCCAGGGAATTTATTTCCAGGGAAATATTTGCCTGGACGAGTAATCAAAAAATATTTAGTACTACTCTTCACCATCCTTAAGGACCCTCATAGGCTGAATGTTTTAATCATACACTGTTGAACATATTGGGAACTTTGAGATCAGAACAAAATATTCAGTGGGGTCTACATCTATCATTTCTAGTACATGTATATAACTCCAACAGGAATAATGATAGAGGCTTTTACCATACTTGCTCAAGTTTGGGTGAGAAAGCTTCTATTTTACATGTATGCCTTGTCTGAGATAAAATTTGGCCTTTTGCTTTTGCTGAAACCACTGGAGAAATCTCTGCCTAGATTTTTTTTTTTGAGATACATTGAAAAAGTCTGAAAATATGTACAATGTATAACAACCCGCAGACCTCCCACTATGAAAGAGTACATTTCTCATGTCCTTGAGATTTGCTTTTGTAAAAAAATAATCTTGTTACATTTAGTTTTGTTTTTCAAGTGTCCTTGTTCTTGCCATTTACATTGTTGTGGTTAGTGTGTACGGTTTGCTTGGCTCTGCATACTTCACTCGGCATCAGTTCATGTAGATCTCTCCCTCCTTCTGTTTCCTACACACATCATTTCCTATATTACAGTAATATTCCATTACATTCATGTACCACAATTTGTTTAGCCATTTCCCAAGCAATGGGCATCTAATTTGTTTCTAGTTCTTTGCCTTCACAATAAATAGGTGCTGCCATAAATATTTTGGAGTATATAGGGACTTTCTTCTAATTAATGGTTTCCTTAAGATATAACCCCAGTAATGCAGTCTCTGGTTCAAAGGGTATGGTCATTTTATTTGCATAATTCCAAATTGCTTTCTAAAATGGTTATACTATTTCACAGATCCACGAACAATGTATTACTGTGCCCATCTTCCCATAATCCCTACAACACTGTTGCCATCTTTTGGTCAATTGTCATTCAGGCTATGAGGTAAAACCTCAGGTTTGCTTTCATTTGCATTTCCGCTCTCGGAGCATTTTTTCATGTGGTTGCGAATACGTTGCAGTTCTACTTGAGAACTGTTTTTATCTTTTGACAATTTATCTACTGGGAAATGACTTTGTGTATGTATCCATGTGTGCATGCACTTGTGTATATGTGCATATGCATAGTATATGCATATGTAGACCGTATACTGTGTGCATGTATATGTGTATGCCAAACTATTGTCAGAAAAATTTGAAAGATTTTTTCCCATTCAACAATTTCCATTCTTGCCCTCAATACATTGTTACCTGTGCAGAAATCTTTTAGTTTCTAAGAAACCCAAGTTATCTATTTTATCTTTTGATAGCTATGTCAAATATTGATACCAAACCTAAATTAGGCTTAGAACAACCACTCACATGTGAGGTTATAAAAAGCAATAAGCCCTCATGGATCTTAAAATTAAACTGAAGCATACTTTTAACAAATAGACATTAAAAGAACACCCTTTAAAAAGGTACATTTCAAAATAAAAAAAATAAAGGCTATCCTTTTATTTTTTGTCACTTCCACATGCACTAGAAGAGAAGAATCCAGAAGAGCACCCCATAGGCAGTAAAAATTCAGCAATTCAGTAGCAACCAAAGAGTCGAGCCTTCTGAAGGTGATACAAAGCTCAACAGTGTGGCAATCAGTTGGTATTACAGGCAGTAAGCTCAACCATATCCTTTGACAGCCATTTCTCCTCCAGACTGTCTTTTAAACTTAAAAACATCAGGCGTGTAAATTGTCACACAGGGCTAAGGGAAGATACTGAGATGGAAGATATGCCAACTGTAGTAATAGCTGTAGATGTGCATGAGCAAGCTCCAGCTGTCAATGGCGAGGTCACACCAAACACCCCTCCCCAATGAAGACTAGTACAATCAGCAACATATGGTCGGGGTCTGTCAGAGCCACAGCAAAAGACAAAACCACTTCCTAGGTTCAGGACTATGAAAAAGAAAATGTGAAAACCTGAGTTAAGCCTGAAGGAAATTAAGCTAGGGAGGAAAGGGCCTATTTTTTTCAGGAGAGCAGAAGCACTTTACACAAAACCTAATCATTCCATGAACAGGGAATAGAAGGGTGGCTATGTGGCACAGTGAAGACAGCACCAGCCTTGGAGTCAAGAGGATCTGAGTTCAAATCCATCTCAGACACTTGACACACTAGCTGTGTGACCTTGGGCAAGTCGCTTAATTCTAATTGCCTTGCCTTCCCCTTAAAAACATAGGGAGTAGAGTCTAATCCAAACAAAGTTCCAATATAGAAACCGAGGCTAAAGATATAAACAAAATGTTGAAAGAAGTATTACAGAATGAGAAAACCCCAAATACACACAAGAGTTGCACCACAAATTCAAGTAGTACCTCAGAGAAAATAAAGGTTTGCCCCTAAGAACATCAAAAGGACCTGCAAGAAAGTCCTTCATTTCCTTAAATGTTTAATTCCTCTCAGTTCTTTTGGATAAGTTATTCTTGGCTATAAGTTTTTAATCTTTTGGAATGTTATATACCAAGAACTCCTTTCATAATGGGAGACGCTAGGTGTTATGTGATCTTTAGAACCTTAACTTTCTTTATGGCCTCTTTACAGTATTTAAAATTGGCTCAGAAAGCTGGATTTTGAATACGACATTCCTGGATGTTTTGAATTTGTTTTCTGGAAGCAACCAATGGATGACACTTTCATCTTGGACTCTGGTTCCACTAGATCTAAGCAGTCCTCTTTCATGGTTTCTTAAAGCATGGCATTCAAGTCTAACTCCTGCTCCACCCCCAATAATTCTCGAGTTCTCTTTCTGAACTCTTTTATGTGTTTTTGTGTTACATACTTCAGTTTCTATTTTTTCAATTTTGTTCAAGTATTTCTTTTTGTCTCACAGAGAGATATTTTCTGCTTGGTTCATTATTCTCAGGGACGCTGCTCTTTGGAAAAGGCTTGGTACCTCCTGTGCTAAGTTATTTATTTTCCTTTCCATTCTTTACTGAGAACTCTCATTTTATTCTTTATTTTTTTATTTCTTGCTTCATTCCAAGAAATAAATCCTTGTGGCCATACTTAAAAAAAAATAAATCTGAGATTCTACTTGTAATTGCTGAGTTTTTCTATTCTACTCTGTTTGTGTCTTCAGTGTCCCTGGATACACAACATTTCAACACCAGTAATTGGTATCCTTTATTATTTACTCTATTTTTAGCCCTACTTTCTGAAGTGGGACCTTGTGTCAAGACCAGGATCCACTTACTCTCTTAGCATTGCATGACCTTATTTAGGTCTAATTCATATTATTTTAGGTTCTGGATACTTTCCTTCACTTCCATTAGTGTCTGTAACTCAGTGCTTGCAAATTTCAGGCCTGCCTGTAACCTCCTGCTCTTGCATTCTTCAAGGCCTTCAAAGGGGGCCGAGGTCTTGCAAACTCTAAGTGCTTGAAGAGCACTGCAGACTGATTTGTCTGAGATTTGTTGGCTCTCATTCCCATGACATCTGAAACCTGAGTGCCCCAGTTGTTCCAGAGTTTCCTTTTTGGAGCACTCCCATCTTCCTGCTCTCTGGAACACAATGTTGCTCCAGGTGTCAGAGTATTTTTGGTTCATGGTGAAGAATTCTGAGCTCTGGGTTTGCCCCAGTTTTTCAAGATGACCCCTTCTTTAGTACCTGCAGGCTCCTGGATATCCCCCTGTACTGTCCAGGGCTGGATGAAGACACTGTAGTTTTCTGATGAATTTTTTTTTTCCTAAGGAAAATTCAATCTTGTTTTTTTTTTTCTTTTTATCTTTCTGGAGTTCTTTTGTGACATCTAGTTTGTTTTGCTCCTTTTCACTGGGCTATCTTAACCAGTAATGTCTTGGCCTGTCTTCTTAAACCGTTTTTATGAGATCCCTAATAGATGCATAGATGAGTAATGCTCATCTCCAATTCTGCACTCACACTGCTTTTCAAGAGAGAAAAACTCTACAAAGGTTGAAAATAAATTGTAAATAATATTTCTGGGCTAAATATAATAATTGCTATAAAACTATTAATCTATAATGCTCAACTTTTACTTAAGTAAAATGCGGCAGAGACAAGATACTGATTCCCCAAATCTTAATGCCTAGTTAAATACAAATTAAATTATAATGCAAAATTGTGCTGGGCAAGAACTTCATTAAGTTGGGTAGAACTTCCATGGCTTATTTTTTTAACATCAGCAAAACTTAAAAGTAGTTTACAAAAGTTAAATCATAGCATATGAGCAACTGCTTTCACAAACTTTACATGTACAAACATACATATACACAGTGGACTTATTTCATAAAAATTAATTTATTTAATTTTGGTTTATTTTTGGCCAGTAATGGCAAAATAGATTATTTGGGAAAAGGATAAATTACCACCGTGTACAAATATAATAGACTAACAAATTGCATATAGTATAAAAAGGATCCTCTGAAAGTATCTAAAAAAGTAAAGGCAGAATGGCATGAGCTGAAAAGGTAGTGTTTTAAAGCAAAAACAAAAAGCATGTAATTATTTTTAAAAACACAAACACCAATCCTATAACAATAAAATATTCCCTGCTCATTTATTGCAGAATGGAAGAAGAGAAAGAGAGCACAAAAATGATTGCCATCTATTTGCACAGGAAGCAACAGAATGGCCACCTATAGTGCTATGCAAGATGATTCTAGAAGAGCTTCTGAATTACAGGGAAGCGACTGTTTTCAGATACTGAGAAAACAAAGACCTGAAAAATCAAGGATTTTCAAGGGACAATTTATGATATGGCAAGATGATATACACTGAAATAAAGTGGGATTTTTCTTTGCAAAGCTATGTTACACATGGCTATGTGAATCAGTCAGCACACAAACAAATCTGATGTTTTATCAAATGTTCATGAAAATGTCATTTTCATGGTCTTATGGTAGTCTAATGAGCAGTTAGTTATAGAGCATCAGTCCTGAGATCATACACAAATCAGATTTTTAAAAACTATGGGGAAAGGGGTTCATTCTGAAGTGAAATGAGAAATAAAACCCAACAATAAGCTCAGACACATAGATTTAGAGCTGGGAGGGAGGGACTTTATAGCGCTATTCACCAACTGGTTCTACCCACCCTCTTTAGGAGAAAAAAAAAAATCACCCAATTTAAACAAGTACATTAAATGTCTCAGCAAATAAATTCTCCTTTTACAAACTTAGTGCTATGAAACATATGTTATAAATGCTGTTGATGCTCTTTTCTGAGAACTACTGATATCTGAAAGTTAAGATTATTATATAATAAAATTACATTTGTTCTTTTTCTACTTGAAATACCAGGTAAATTAGAAAACCTGCAGAAGTCATTGAAATTCTTCAATCAGAAGACATAATCTCTTCTTTGATATTAAGCTATAGAAAAAGTCTCTGTATTCCCGACAATCTTCTCTCAAGCGGTCCTGGGTGGCAAGTGCTGTTTATACATGCCTGCTATCGCTTTGGCAGCACTGTAGATCATTTGTCGCCGAGACATGCCCGTGAAAGCAACGTGCCAATCAGTCCGGTTGACATGTACCAAGTTCTTCTCAAGCACTTCACCCACAGTTACCAAAAGACCTGACCATTTTAAATTATAGTCCTGGGGAGTGAGATTTTGAGCCTGTGGAATAAAAAGATTAGCTATTATTAATAAGGTAATTTAAAAGGTGCTTATAATATACAAGTAGGCAGATCTATTTCAGTCACATAGTCAAAAACAATTACTGGAAATCTTCAAGACAGACTGCCACATGATCTATGAAATCAACTTTTAAGACTATGCAAGAAACAAAACAGAACCTCTTATTTTAAACCTGGAAGTCATGCTAAGCTCATTTTATTGTACAAAAATAAATTATCTCAAATTTAAGAGCTCTTATAGGAAAGTACTATAATCTAATTATAGAAAAGGACATTAGAGCAAAGGTCTAAAAGCTCAAGTTCTATTACTAAGTTTGCCTTAGTAGTATTCACTTTAAGTCAATTAACATTTTTATAAATACCCTAACATCTACTCTTTATATAAAGGTAATATGATATTGCCATGGGATGTATTTTGGGCCATTTCAAAGAGTTGTTATCTTGTCATTTAAAGTCATGGATTTAAATGGATAAAACAAAAGAGCCCAAAGACATCATATTTTAGGTACATCATGCATACTAAACCCAATGGCTGTCTACGTTGTCTGTGACCACACTCATGTAGGAGATATGGGGCCATGAGAACCCATGTGGGATGACAAAAGGTTAACAGCACATTTTCTCTTTTAGGGTGCCAAATGCAGGACAAAGGACACATTCATATGTACAATAGGACAGAATAATTATTGCATTCACTTTGAAATGTTGATACTTTTCAGAATCAGAAAAATAATGAGACTCAAGTGGCCAAGAGACAATGGTCAGATCTATGAATTTAAAAAGTACAAGCACTGATACAAATACTGAATCTTTAGGAAAGTAGTTTTAAAAAAATCTGACTGGTGCTCGCTTCGGCAGCACATATACTAAAATTGGAACGATACAGAGAAGATTAGCATGGCCCCTGCGCAAGGATGACACGCAAATTCGTGAAGCGTTCCATATTTTTAAGAAGAACTTGGAAAGCATCCTTCAAGAGATCCTCAAAGAAAATTGCCCTGATGTTT
>JAQQSW010024111.1:0-10148 GCA_028646575.1 Pseudocheirus occidentalis | reverse complement strand
TACACAGGTACAGCCTGTATTGAATTGCTGCTCCTCCCAGTGGGAGTGGGTGACAGGGGAGGAATTGCAAGTATCTAGTATTTAAAGCTATACAATCAAATTCAACTGGGAAATAATACATACAGGAACGGGGGCAGGGAACCCCTCCCTGCCCTGCTAGAAAGCTAGAGGCATGTTGGAGGAGGACAGAAAAGGGAACAGATTGTGGGAGGGGCCTTACAGTGGGATCATTGTTCTGGGCTTGGGGGTAGGGGCAAAACGGGGAGAAAATTTGTAACTCTAAACCTTGTATAAATGAATGATATAATCAAGAAAATAAATTAAAATTAAAAAAAAGATCTTGACAACTGGTCCTGTCACTTTCTAGCCAACAGAAGGAGAGAAAATGGAATCAGTGTCCAAATTTATATTCTTGGGCTCAAAGATCACTGCAGATGGTGCCTGCAACCATGAAATTAGAAGATGCTTGCTCCTTGGAAAGAAAACTATGGCAAATCTGGACAGCATACTACAAAGTAGAGGCATCACCTTGCCAACAAAGTTCTCCATAGTCAAAGCTATGGTTTTCCAGTAACAATGTATGCCTGTGAGAGTTGGAGTATAAGGAAAACTGAGCAGTGCAGAATTGATGCTTTTGAATTGTGGTTCTGGAGAAGACTTTTGAGAGTCCCTTGAACCTCAAGGATATCAAATCAGTCAATACTTTAAGGGATTAATTCAGGCTATGCAGTGTAAGGTTAAATTTTGAAACTGAAGCTTAAATACTTTGGCCACATAATGAGAAGATGGGACTTATTGGGAAAGACTCTGATGTTGGTAGATTAAAGGCAAAAGGCAGAAGGGAGGGCAGAGGATGAGATGACTAGGTAGTGTCATGGAAACAATGAACATAAACCTAGAGGACTTTGAGAGATAGTGGAAGATAGAAAGGCCTGGTATGCTGTTATCTATGGGGTCACAAAGAGTTGGACATGACTGAAGGACTGAACAACAATAAAACTTTATACTCCCTTTAGTTATTCAGAGATAATTTCGCCTCCATTAGGCCATTATGAAGCAAAATGCCTCCTATCAATGCCATCTTATGGTGTCTTAAGACTTTGAGGAAAAGGAGATCTGCCAGTTAAGGACTTGAGCTATTTTCTAGGGGACTTGGAATCTTCTGAAGGAGCATAGATCTTGAGATCATAGCATTTCCCCTTAGTGGGAGAGAATAAGGAAAGGTCGGAGGAGGTCAGAGCAATACTTTCTTATTAGATATCTTTCTGGAGGAAGGAGCCAAGAAAGCACTGGACCAGACAACCATTCTTATTCCTTGTATGATATGCTTTGGACATGTGTTCTGGGAAGTGGGAAACCCAGTTCTAAAAGTCAGAGGCATGATGACAAAAGCCTTTTCTCAAAGGACACATAATGTCAGCCTCTGTTGGGGCAAAGGAGATAGAAAAATCAATGCATGTGACATTTGATTTTGGACTTTCTTTAAGGTGAAGTGGGTACCTTGATTAGAGGCAATGGTGCAGCAGGCCTTTTAAATAAGAAATATACAAGAACTCTGATGATATGGTAATGTTATTAACTGGCACTGCAATGCCATATTCCAAACAAGTATCAGTAGACATAAGGGCAGACCTGTTGGCCTGAGATGGCTTAAAAGTGGCTTACTATATTACCAGGCACTGTCCTAAACACTAGTTATATGAAGAAAGCAAAAAACAACAGTCAAAAACAGAGAGCAAGAGCTCAGGTACCTCACAATCTAATTTTGTGGCACAAGTAATTAATCTAAACCTAAACTCTGCTAGACTGCTTTCCAATGCTCCCAACAATTCTTGTTAAAGGGGACAAAATAATCAGATTGGCAGTGGGAGGCAGATGGAGAACAGTGCAGAACAGAGCTGATAGTAGATGGATGTTCTGATTGGCAGGAGGAGTATTGTTGGGCAGGAGTAATTATCTTCTTTGTCCTTAGTAAAGGGGATAATATGGTTCCCTCACTCACCTCTACAATATGGTATCATTGCCCAAATGTTCATTTCAGTACTAGACTCAGTACCTAGCCTCTGCTGTTCTTGAAAGATATCATCCCAATTGTTTAGTTCAGCAGAAGGTATTTTATGTCTCTAACTGGAGCTGACATGATCCACAATGTCAGGGGAGACATTAGCAGAATTCCTCCATTAGTTCTGACCCCCGAAAGGCAAGCCTTTAATTGCAAATTCTATTCTTTCCAGGCTCCAAACCACTAAGCCAGACCAATGGGCGTTGCCCCGGAATCACTATAGATAAACATCTTCCATATCCCTCCTATGCCAATCATGTGGTCCATAGCTCAGCCTGATGACAAGATGCCAGAGTCTTCAGAACCCAGGGTACCTACCCCACTATCTATAGTCTTCCTATATAGGTGTGTGTATGTATGTGTATATATGTAGTTACATCTCATTGAACTAATGGAAAAGACAAGTGGTCAGGCTGAGATGACAAACTTCACATTTTCACAGAACCCAAGTCTGTTGATAAAGAGCACTTACACTGGAGGGCCCTATTTGGTCATGATCCTGAATACACCATTTTCACTTAACAATAGAGACCTCCTGCACACCAACCATTTTCTTAGACGGATCATCTTGTATCACCCAACACATTAAAGCCAGCTCTGGAAGGAGTGAGAGTGTATGACCGTGTGTCATCTAGTTTGCAGCAGCTAGAACCTACTAACAGATGAGCAATTACTTTTTAAAGAGTGGAATAGTGAACAATTGCTGGGAAAATTTGAAGCTCCAGAACTCTCATGGCCATTTGGTCTAACCACCCTATGTGCCTGCCAAAGACTCTTCTCAGTCCAATCTTTATGGAAAGAAACCTCCCCCAAACATGGGTCAGTCAGGGTGTGAGAATCCTGGAAAGGTCCTTTTTAGGTCTCTGAGGGTTATAATTTATTATGGACCCGGAACAAAAGAGATAGACTCAAAGCTAACTTGGTAAATGGGGGTCGTCAGGGAAGAATGTGGATAGTCTATAACCTGAGAGAACACAATAAGCCACTGGCCTTCCTTTTTGCGCTGTGATGGAGTGTAATGAGCTTGTTCTGAACGGTGTCCAAAATCACTTGGGGTCTCCCCATCCACTATATTCATCCAAACGTGACTAACTGGGCTAGACCCTGGATTTTCTTAAGGTTGATCTGCTCCTTCATGTCTCTGAGATGGAATACTGCCCTATACATTAATTTTATTCATGCAAAAGCTTTTAGCTTATCAGTGTCATATATTATAAATTCTCTATTTTATCTTTTGTAAATGCCTCCACCCATTGCTTGATTAAGAATTAATCTTTGGGGCGGCTAGGTGGTGCAGTGAGTAGAGCACCAGCCCTGGAGTCAGGAGGACCTGAGTTCAAATCCAGCCTCAGATACTTAACACAAAAACTAGCCTTGTGACCTTGGGCAAGTCACTTAACCCCAACCACCCTCCAAAAAGCAAAAAAAAAAATTCATCCTCTAGGTATGGCTGTGAAAAGAAGCTGACCCAGTTGTCTTCTAATTATTTTATGATATTCAGGGGTGGGCAATCTATGGCCTTAAGGCCACAAGCCAAAAGGTCATACTTAAGGACCTAGAAGGCCACGTGTGGTCTTAAGACTGCAGGTTCCCTACCGTAGTATAGCCTTTCAAGGCATATTCATTTTGAGTTGATTATGTCAGTTGGCAGCAAGTGCTTATGATGTACCACATGCTGTCCTCAGCACTAGGTAAAAAAAGAAAGGCAAAAGTAGTCCCCACCCTTAAGGACCTCACAATCTAATATTATGGCATGCATTGTTAATCCAAACTTAAATTCTGCTAAATTCCAATTTTCCAGTTATTGTTAAATAGGTAATTCTTTCCTAGATAATTTATATTTCCAAGTTTTCCCATATACTAGATTCCTGAGTTCAGCTGTTTCTGATTCTTCCTTGTCTAGTCTGTTCCAGTGACCCATTTTGCCATATTTTAAACCAGTACCAAATTATTTTGATTATTGCTTTATAATGACAGCCACTTTGCTGTGAAGTGCCATTCTTCCTTCCATTTCTACTTTTAAAAACTTATTTCCCTTGATGTTCTATATTTTCTTTTTTAATTAATTTTTTCCTCTATCTCTGTAAGGTATCTTTTGGGTAGTTTGATATAAAACTAACCCTACATAATAATTTAGGTAATTGCATCATTTTTGTATCGGCATGGTCCAGCCATTACGGCAGAATATCCCTTCAGTTTTTTATGTTGTTCTTTATTTCATCAAGAAATACTTTGCAATTCTGTCTACAGCTGGTAGGTTGACTCTAATGCTTATGCAAATCATTCAATACCTTGAAACCTCAGCTCTTTTATTCAGAAAGTGGGAAAAAATGTCTTTTACTATTGACTTAGAGCATCAGCATGATATAGAGCTGGTCTCAGAGCCAGGAAGATCTGGGTTCACTTGCTGCCTCTGACACATATCCTAGCTTTGTGATTCTAGGCTTTCTTTCTCAGTGGTTAGTCAACACTTTAAAACTATAGATAGATTACATAGGTGTTACCAATCTCCATTGGCAAATGGACCAGCTGAGAAGAAACTATCTTATAGTATTAGGTGGGGAAGTAATGTGTAAGATTTAAAGTACTACATAAATATGATTCATTATTATCTACAAAATGCCATTCATTAGGACTCTGCCACCACCCCTTTCCCCATAAAATCCATTCATTTGATTGACTTTAATTTAGATCTTTTTGACAATAATTATCAACAACTAGTGCTTCTTAGAATTCTAATATAATTTCTTCAGGACCAAATTTTTAGTTCAATCACTACATCTATGCTGTAGATTTTCTGAAGGGAGTCAGATCTGAAGGTTGGGGAATGGGTGTTTGTTACTAACAAGCAGATTCAGAATGGGACAAGCACTATATTTAATTCCCCTGTGTCTTTCCACTAGATAGGTTTTGCTTTCATGTCATCGCCATTGTCATAGCCATGATGCTAGCAATCAATTATATCCAAGGCCAGTTCCTCTGGGCTTCAAGAAACACGTATGTCTGTCAAATCCTGCCTACTAGCATCTTAATAGAAAAGATTCCAGAAAAGCTTTCTAACTACTTAAATTATTTCCCAATAACAAGGAGTGTTTTTTTTTCGCTAATGATGGTTACATAAAAAGGATACATCTCAAGATCTCTTCTTTTCGTTTCCATTTTGTGGAGGTGTGACCAGAGATATGTGTAAAGTTTTCTCATTGTCAGACTAAAGTGAGTCTTCTTTGAAGTCAAATTGTTTAAGCAGGATAATGAAATAAAATGAAAATTTGCCAGTAGAAAGTATTCTTTTTTTTTAAATAGCTTATTTTAAAGATTTGGTTTTAATATAATTTCTTTTGTTATTTTTCATACATCATTTTATGTTTCTCTTTGCTTCTTTGCTGTCTTTCTTGCCCTTAGAGTACAAGCTTTTATTCAGATTCTGGAGAGATGATTTGTAGGGATCAAGTTAGTTTGATACCTTATCCCCAATCAGTAAATCAGCCAAAATGCCTCTAAGAAACATCTGCTATATTCTAGGCACCGTTAAGCACTCGAGATATGAGGACAAAAATGAAACAGTTCTTGGCCTTAAGAAGTTTACATTCTATCAAGGGAAAGAACATGTTCACATATAAGTACAATGTATATGTATGCATATGTCTGTATGTATATGTGTGTGACAAATACATATATATGCATACGTACATGTACACATATGATAAATACTTTGCATTTTTGTTTGGTGGGGTTACTAGTAGCTAAGGGGAATCAGAAAAAGCTACATGTAAAAGGTGATATTTGAGCTGGGCTTTGAAGGGATCTCAGGAGTCTAAGAAGCATGGATGAGAGGAAATGTATTCCAAGCAGGAGGTACAAAAACTGGTGCAAAGTCATAAAGCAAGAAATAGAATGTTGAGAAAGAAGAGCAAGGAGGCCCACTGGGCTGGGACATGACATGGGGTATCTTATGGGGAGTAAGATGCAATAATTTTATAAAGGAAGCATAGACTGAGACTGAAGGGCTTTGAATGACAGAGGAATCTATATTTGATCCTAGAGGTAACTTGAATCTACTTGAGTTTTTTTTAAGTGGAGGAATGACGTGGTCAGAACTGTGCTTTAGGAATGTCACTTAAATTGCTGTAAAGAGAACAGATAAGAGATCTGAGGCAGGGAAAGCATTGGTTATTGCAGAAGTTCAGGAGGGAGGTAATGAGCTCCTGAACAAGAGTGGTAGCTACATAACTTGGGAGAAGAGGATGGTTGTGTGAAATTGTCATGGAGACAGTATTTATAATACTTGGGAAGCTGATTGGAGGGAGAAATCACAGTTAAGAGGCAAGGATTATTTGGAGATTCAAAACAATGGGTGATTAGAAGGATAGTGGTGCTTTTAATAGCTATGGGGGAAGTTAGGCAGAGGGTTGGGTTTGGGGTAGAAGCAGGGAAGAAGTAAAGAGTGAGCTCTGTTTGGATATACTGTCCATAGGACATTTCAATTGGAAATGTCTGATAAGTTATTAGTGATATGGGAATGGGTTTTAAGAGAGGGACCAGGACACTATATGTATGTATGTACACACACACAAATGTATACATTCTGCTTAGAGTTGACAATCAAAGACTGTAAAGAATATAGAAAAAAGGACCCAGGTCAGAATACCTAAAGAGAATAGTGTCATGAAAGAAAGAGAAGAGAGAATCAAGGAGAGGGTAACCAGCAAGCATTAGAGCAGGATTGAGAAAAGATCATTGACTTAGCAATTAAGAGATCATTGGTAGATTGAGAGAGTTGTTTCAGTTGAGTGATGTTTGAAAGCTAAATTGCAGAGAGTTGAGAAGTGAGAATAAAGAATATAGAGTAACAAGTGTAGACAGCTTTTTCTAGGCATTTGACTATAAAATGAAAGAAAGATATAGTATGATAGCTTGAGGGCATAGTAGAGTCAAGGGAAGGTCTTATATTCCAAAACAGCAAGAGTTAATAGAGAGGGCTTGTATGGAGGAAGAAACTGACTTTTGGGGACCTGATTGGGAAGGTATCTGAGGATATGAGTCATCCCCCTCCTTTTATATTTGGATGCATTTCTAGTACAAATGACCTTTTCCCTTTAGAAAAGACACGTGATACTAGATAAAACAGGAAATTCTTAAGATTTCTCCTTGGTTACCTGCTATTACTATCTGAATTAAGATGAGGCTATTAGGATTTGGTTCAGGAAATATTTTTCTCTGTCCTAGATGTTTTTGATTGAGCACGTCAAAGAGTTAAAACAATTTGAACATTTACCTCCAATGTATGTATACATATCTATAAATCAAATACATGTATAAAATACTAATATATCATGTATCTTAAAATGTATACAAAAATAGAAATTAAGAAACAATGAAATAAACATGAAATAAAATGTAGTTGAATATTTTTCATCATTGATAATACTGATTTTAGTGTGAACCATATGACTGAATAGGCTTCAATATTTTAAAAAATCTTAGTTGTAATATAATGATGTGAAAGTTTGCTTCTAAGTTATTCATTTTGATACTTGGTTTTAATAGCTGTCATAGCTGTAAAAGATAAATCACTGAGATACATAGATCTAAATGGAAGAAGTGAATCATTTGTCATGCTCACTAAATTATAATACTAATTTTTTCAATTCCATCCACCAATTATGCAAGTTTTTGTTAAATTTTTGGCTGATAAATTTCTACATTCCTTGATGTCTGTTTAGTCATTCTCATAAATTAATTGGAGGGCATTGTATTTGTATATTTTGAATAAGTCAATTAAAGTTCACTGAAACTTTTCACTTGGAAGATATTTAACCAACTTGGGGTGGGGGGAAACCTATTTCCAAGTTAAAAAAAATACATATTTGAGAGTTTTGGTAAGGAATACACAAGGTTAGAGCACCAACAACTTAGATTTTAAAATATCTTCTAGATTATACTGACTAAATACTATTTTAGCTAATACTATCTTAAGGAAAAACAAGTATTTAGGGTGAAGTTCAGTGAAAACAATGGATGTAAATCTGTATTTTAATCTTAGTAATCTTTTTTTTGCTAGCATCCTATGAGATCTTATCAGATCATTGTAATTTTCCCCTTGTAATGTGGCTAATGAAGAGTTCATACCAGGAGTAGGAGAAATGCCATTTCATTAATTTTCTTGCTCATTTGTGATTGTATTATTTTAACTCTTCAATATGCATTTTCTTTGAGTTTATCTTTTTAAACGACTTGTCATTTTTTTGTGAGAGTTTGTTTAAATCCAGTTAATGTATTCTTTAAATCTACTTAACTGGACAAATGCAATTGTAATATATTGCAATATACTGAAAGCGAATAAAAAAATTAGAGTATTGTTATCCATCCCTCTGGGCTGTGTAATCCCCACTCTTCTGTCAGGATACCTCAAATACTGTATGTGACACAGGACCGTTTGACATGCAGACTGAGTGAGGGTACCAGACAATACATATAGCTTAATTTCTTTCTTTTTTGAGACAAAACAGATATATTGTATCATTTTATAAAATATATACATTTATATAATCAAATATAATATTTTATATTAAAATAGCTCTAATGTTTTCTTCCTTCACTCTAATGGGTCATCTTGTGGACCCCACTTTAGGGAACACTGTCCTATAAGATATTTCTACCTGGATTTCCTTTTGACACTTTAAACTCACTGTGTCTAAAATAGAATTTATCATCTTCTCCAAAATTTCTCTTTTTATCTTATCCATGTTTAATACCTCAGAATTATCTTCAATTGTTTTTTCTTTACCACGTCTCCCTCCCTCCCCCTTAACTTAGTCATGAAATGTTTAACAGTATCTCTGGCATGTACTACCTCTCCCTATTCCCTCTGCCACCAAAAGCCATTCATTATTATGCATAAAGATAACTCAAACAAGTTTTCTTACTCCATTCTGTTCTCACATGAAATCTTCATTCATATCTGCCAGACGGAACTAGTTATAGTAGCAAAGCCTTTCTCAAATTCCTTCAATGTTTACTTGTCATTTTAATTCCAGTTTCAAAGTCCTCTCTCACAGGGATTCAAAGCACTATTGTTTAATCTTTAAGTGCCAAATGGAATGTTGCCAAAAAATTATGCTAACAGTTTGAGAAAATGTCTTACTATCATATGCTTTCCCCCATAAAATCAGAGAGGGTGTATACTCTATCTATGGTCTATGAAGACCTATAAGGAATCTCTGGAGAAGCTAGAGACGATTAAGGTGAGATGAATCTTGCCTTTTTAGAAATCAAATTAAAAATTTTTCAGTTACACAGTAATTATTTCCCTCCCATCTCTCGCACTGGAAAAAAATAAAATGAAACTCTTGTAACAAATATGAATAATCAACCAAAATCAGTTCCTTCATTGGCCATGTCCAAAAATGTATGCTAATTCTTTATCTTTATCTTTAACCCTTCACCTCTGTCAGAAGGAGCTATGTAACACCTTGGGTCTCTGGAATCGTTCAAACTCATTACATTGATGTAAACCAGTTCTTAAGATTTCTTAAGTCTATTGAAGCCATTGGTCTTTGAAATGTTGTTGTGTAAATTGTCCTTATAGTTCTTCACTTACTATCAGTTTATACAAATATTCTCAGGCTTCCCTAAAACTGTCCCTTTCATATTATTTTTGCTATACTAACAATATTTCATTGTATCTGCATACCAGAATTTGTGCAGCCATAAGTGTATGTTTGATAGAACTTGCTAGAATGATAGAATTCATCTGGTTCTGATTCTCTCTCTTTCCCCACTCCCTAACAGTTTGGGAGAATATTTGTGAATTGTTCAATTTCTTTTTCTGAGATTGGATTCTTTACATTCTCCTCTTTTTTATTCTAAGTAATACTTTTGTAAATAGCCATTTTATTTAATTTATTAGTTTTGGACACATGTAACTGAGCAAAAGAGTTTCTTTTTTTTTAAATTTTTTTTAAAATTTAGTTTTTATTTGTTTTCTTGTTTACATTATTCATTTTCATTACATTTTTTGAATTACACATTTTCTCCCCGTCTTGCTCCTGCCCCAACCCCATAACAGCAATCCCACTGTAAAGCC
>JAQQSW010024110.1:0-10148 GCA_028646575.1 Pseudocheirus occidentalis | reverse complement strand
GTGTGACAACCAACCTTGATAAACTGGACTCTTCTTAGCAATGCACAGTTAAAAGACAATGCTACAAGTCTCAGAATGGAAGGAGATACCTGCACTCAGAGAAAGATCTAGAAAGACTAGAGTTTAAATGGAGACTGAAGCAACACATGCTATTGTTCTTTTCCATGTTTGATTTTGTTTCTTTTCTTTTTTTCCCATTATTTGCTCCATTGATTACAATGCTTCTATACAACCAGACTATTATACAATGTGAAAATGTTTGCAGATCCCATACATTAATGTATGCCACCATGTAGGAGGGGGGGAGGGGAGGAGAAGGGAGGGGAGAAAAATCTGAAACTCAAGTGATCCTGTAACTGAATCTTGTGAACTAAAAGTAAATAAACAAGTCAACAAATTTTAAAAAAAGAACCCCATCTAAAAGGCTATGAATCACTCATGTTACACAACTATACAGGTGTGGGAAGATTAACAGGAGGAAGAAGTTGGAACAGCAGATCATACAATTGGGAAAACGACCCATATTTACAAAAATATTTATAACAGCTCTTTCTGTGGCAGCAAAGAAATTGAAATCTTGGGAATGCCCATCAATTGGAGAATGGCTAAAGCTGTGGTATATGAATGTAATGGAATACTGCTGTGCTATAAGAAATGAGGAGCTGACAGACTTCATAATAACCTGGAGAGACATACTAACTGATGCTGAGTGAGAGGAAAAGAACCAGAAGAACATTGTGCACAATTACAGATACATCATCTGTGATGACTAACTTTGAAAGACTGGGTTCTTCTCAGAAATGCAAGGCTATACGACAACTCCAAAGGACTCATGATGGAAACGACTATCCACATCCAGAGAAAGATTTATGGAGTTGGAATGCTGACTGAAGAAAACTACTTGCTCTCCCTTTTTTGTTTTGCTTTGTTCCTTTTTCATGGTTCATTCCACTGGCTATAATCCTTCTTTACAACTTGACTAATGTTTAATGTGAAGGTATTTATAGAACCTATATCAGACTGAATGCTGCCATGGGGGTAAAGAGGGAGGAGAGGGAAGGAGAGAACATTCAGAACTCAAAAGTTTGGGAACTGAATGTTGTAAAGTATATAAATAATTTTTAAAAAAATAAGTTGGAACAGCAGTGGCTTGGGAAAATACTCTGGTCAGTGAGAATACATGCTCTGGGAGTAGGAAAAGGAGTCATAGAGCCCAATATCCCATTGCATAGGACAATGATACCTTTCCTTGAGAAGGAGCTGTGGGTATGACCGGGTCCTAAAAGACTGAACTGATAATAAAGTATCTGATGGCCAGATTAAGGGAGTTTGTAAAGTTCCAACCAATCCTAAGGTATCTTCTAAAACCCCTGCCCCAATTGAAACATTCAGAGGATGCTACAGAAGGCAAACCATGGAAGGAAGGAATAAATATTCCTCCAGTCCTTTTCAGTAATGACTATATGTATGTGATTAGAGCCAAGTGAAAACCCCTACCATTGTGGTATCATCCTATTTAATTAACACAAAATATCTCAAAGGGGTAAATATTTCTTCTTTAGTAATGGAAAGGAAGGAAGTTTATACTTCATGAAGGCAACTTTTCTTACAACACCCTGTGCTGCCCATGCAGAAGGCCGATGGAACTAAGAAGCTAAAGGTGTTGTAGAGGTGGAAGAATGAAGAAGGTGGGGAATAAGCATTTAAATAGTATCTACTATGTGCCCAGCTCTCTGCCAAGCATTTTAGAGATATTTGATTTGATGCTTATGACAACCATGTAGGGTAGATGTTATTATTATACTCGTTTTATAGGTAAGTAAACTGAGGCAAACAGGTTAAATGACTTGCCCAAGGTCATATGGCTAGTAAGTATCTAAGGCCAGATACAAGATTAAGTCTTCCTAACCAGGGCTCTATCTATTGCACTACCAGCTGCCTCTGTGAGGGAGGCGAAGTCTCATGCCTATCACTATAGCTGTCCTGACCTCATTAATGTCATGGACCAACCAGTTCAGTCGCAATGTGAGTGGTACAGTTATTGACTTCTCCAAGGCTTTTTTCTCTATTTCTATTGCTGAAACTAGTCAGAAGCATTTTTATCTCACCAGACAAAGTGTAAGAAATCAGGATTCTTTTATTGTCCTTCTCCAGAACTCTCCCTCTTACTTCCACATTATGGAGCATATAGACCCAAAAGAGATTGCTCTTCCTGGGAACACTGATATATGATATAATCTTCACCTAGCCAAAACAGTGGCTGATCAGATGGTGTCCCTGACAAAGGACAAATGATGGGAAATAAACCCTAAAAAAATCTAGGGTTCAGACCACTCAATCAAGTTTTGGGGACTACAGTGGCCCCATGATAAGCCATGAGATTTATTGTACTCTTCAGATTTAGAGAATTTGTATTTCACACCCAGGTACCTTGACTGGCCTAATTTACTAAGTTAGATGAAATTCCACTTTTTTTCATTTGTAATTCAGTACAGGCTGTACAGTCCTAGAAAATCTAGAACAAGCTGCCCAACAATCTCTTTCATTAGGCCCTGATAATCCTGTAGAGTCCATCTTTTTGGTAGGTCTATATCCACAAAAACCAGACTAAATAGAGCCATTGGCAGGTACTAAATGGTGACCAGAATAAGTAATTATCTGGAACTTAGAACTCCAGTTTCCCAAAGCAGCCATTCAATATAACACTTCTGAAAAGCATTTACTTGCCTTTTGCTAGGCCCCACTTTCTACTAGACAAATAATAGAGTCAGATAAACACTCTTTGTTCAGAATTGCATAATACCAGATTATCCCTCCAAAAATTTTAGGTAAGACACAAAAAATTTATATTGTTAAACAGAAATAGTGCATTCAAAATCACACCTACCTAGGTCCTTCTAGTGTTAATGTCCTTCATAAACAGGTGGTAGCTATACCAGAGACTGAAGTCTCCAGTCCAGACTCTGAAATCATCTCTCCAACACTAGTATAATGATCAACTATATATAAAAGTCTGACTCCTGTAGATTGCCAATTTCCCTGGTTTATCAATGGTTCTATCTGCTACAGAAGAGTCATGCATAACTAGACTTCAGTAGCCACTAATCTAGTGATAGGACATATCTTGGGAAATAGGAATCTTGACAAGTCTTCCCAGTTCACTAAGCTCTAATCTGCATGACTAATATATGAGGTATCTTTGAGGGATTATTAGGCAATGAAGATCATATAATATACTAATTCCTATGAAATAACTATGGGGCTGGCCAAGTGGTCTGAGGCTTGGAGAATACCCCTTCAGTGTGAGGAACAATGGAGGAATTTTGCCTATGCCTGCCACTACATATAATTATTTGTTGGCATGTCAGTATCCATCAGAGATGGACGTGTTAAATAAACAACCAGGTCGTGGTCATTACAAAAGTGCAAAGACTAGGGAGTGGGTCCATCACCAATCTGGACAACTGATCTTGTGCTGGACATAGTACTATATGATTGCTGTAACTATGGATAAAGTCATTATTCCTGTCCAACTAAGCTCTTTGTCCCTTTTTTGGGCATCCACCTAGTCCAAGAAGCTTTCAACCTGTTCCAAGCTTGCAAAATAGCAATCTCTAAAGGTGGATTTCAATAAAATATCCGGGCAAGTAAGCACTTAGCACAGTGCTTGGCACACAGTAGGTAGTTAATGTTTATTGATTAAATAAAAATCTGGAACATTACCTTCGTTATACTTTTCTTTTAATAGTGTTACACTGATTTTCAACAATTTTCATTTGAATGTTACTTTTCCTTCTCTCAACATCAAATGAAAATGGACTAAATAGTAAAAAAAACTTTTCATACTTTCTGAATTGTTCAAATGAAATATTTTAAATTCAAATAGTAATTCCTAAATATTTGAAGTATAATTCATGAAATTACAAAAGCCAAATTATTCTTGATAATTTTTACCTGTAAGAAAGTGAGTAAAATCACAATTTTGTTAGCTTCCTTTCCCCAAATACCAACTTAAGTTGTCACACAACCTGGTTTCAACTCTGAAATTTAAAGTGAACTCATTTAAATGCCTCATAATGTCTACAAAAAAAGTTAAATCCTGAAACCAATTATTATTTTTAAGCTGTTCTGAAACCTCTCCTTTCATTTCTAAAAAAACATTTTGATTTCATGACAAACTTGTCAAAATCATTTCTAAACTTTATATGAAAGGAAAGCCAGTGAACTTCCATACAACAAAGCAAAACTTTCTACTCACTTTCAATTTCTAAGATGGAAACTGTCACTGATTCATTCTTCAAGAAGATTCCTATTTTATTAACAATCTTCAATACATATTCTATTTTTCACTACTTTTGAGGAAGACAGTTCCTTGGTGTACAAAGCAATGTAAATGATGAAACTTTACTATCTGGTGTAATTTCATTCTGCTTAGCTAATAACTTTGATACAATTCCACTTTTCTCCCCTGTTGCTGCTACTGAACCATCTCATCTATATCCACAAATATAAGTTTTGATAATGGAAGATAAGCTGCTTCTAAGTATTTGTTTCTTTAAAGATATCTTCACCTGTTTTATGTCACTAGAAGAAAGAATAATAAACAGTTCTTCATTCATACTAAGATTTTTGTCACATGCATGAATAAATACAATTACTTGAGCTATCCCCACTAATATCCTATTTTCATTGACCACAATAAAAAAAAATCAGTTGCCCAAGTTTAAGTTTTTCGCTGATGCCAGCAACAATTTCATTAATTCTTTCTAAATCATCATTTTGTGATGAAATACTATTTAAAAGTTCTTAACTCTTTCAGAACAAAATTTCTGTGGTTTTACCATTCATTCTTGCACAAATTCATCTTCACTAAATGTTTCAATGTTTAGCTAACAGTTCTAAAAAGATGTACCTAACTTTGAACACACTCTACTTACTTTTGTAAATCCTTCTTGCTGTTTTGGAAGTGCAGATTTCAAATTTCTTAATTTATGTTCTTCTGTTTTATCTATGTATCAATTATGCTTAGAAGAGTGTATTTCATAGTGACATATTAAATAACTACCTGGGAGACACTAATGCTGTGTCTATAAAATGAACGCACATTTTTTTTTACTTCTGAAAAGAAATAATCAAGTTGCCATCTTGTCTGAAAAATTCTGTGTTCTTCTTGCTATGAATCTTTTCTTACTGCTCTTAGAATATGACATGACATATAAACTTCTTAAAAATAAATATTAAAACAAATAAGTTTAAAAACAAATAATTTATAATTTTATATTTCTAGCTATAAATAAATTAATACTTTTCTTATCTTACATAAAAACAGTAAAATTCTTTCTCTTAACTCTTTTACCTATAGTAGACTCAAATTTGAAAACAACAAAATATCATTTCCTTCATTCCATTTAATGCAAAAAATGAATCTTAGTAGTGCATAGGTCAAAATTATAGATCAACCACACCAACTGTGTTTAAAAGAACTTCAAGGGCAGAATTTGATTGTGTAGATACAATGTCTTCCTCCAATAGGCAGAGAATTTCAAAACACAATAAGTGCTTTATACGGTACAGGAGAGGCAAAACATGCCAGGAGGAGACTAGCAATCAGAGAAGAGGAAGTGCCATCCCATGCTAATCGCTTCTGGCTTCTCGGTTTCTCAAAAATAATAATCTCTCATCTGCTTAGCTTCCAGTAGATTGCTTTACCAACACAAGTGAAACTTTAACATAAAAGTAAAAGCCACCTAATTTTTGCATGCTTCAGTAATGCACAGGAGGATCATTATTTATTCAAAGAAATGGAGGGCATGACGAAGAATTCAGTGTGCCAGAAGGTACTTAAGTGATAGTATATAATTTACAATACAAAATAATAACAGTTACCATGCAAAGGAAAAGTGACACTTCTACTTTTACCAACATCCTTTCAAATATCAAAATATTTACTCGTAAATATCTAATATAGGTATAATTTTTAAAATATACAACAAAATACCTAAACTAAAAAATCTAAGTTCATTTTAATAAGCTACTTTTTGAATTTTTTCACCAAAAACAGATTAAGATTTGCAAATACAATAAAATTATATAAAATAACTCAAAGAAAAATTTTAAGATTTTTAGTTTTAAATTTTAATACTATTTATGTTTTATTGTACTACATATTTTGTTAAATACTTTAATCTGGTTTGGCCTACACTAAGGAGTATTCTGTATTGTGAATCACAAGTCACATGGGCATCTTTGACATCTATGCTCTAGAGGACTCTTTAAGACCTTGCTACTTTGGTAGTAGTATACGTTAAGACCAATATCTACCAGAATTATCCCCTCTCCATCTTCCATATGATTAGGTCAGATTTTCCCTAAAAGGCAACAAAGTCAGGACTTGACTGGAACAGTAAGGAACTTCCCAGTCACTTAAGGACATAAAGGTCCCATTCACACTGGATTACCAGCCTTCTGACTTGGCAGATATCTTGAAACCCTGTGAGTCTGATTTGTGAATCTGATTTGTGAACCCTGATTTGTGAACCAGATGTATTTATAATATGGAGACCAAGGTGTACAGCTACTAAAGTGTTACGGTATCCTTGTTAAATACCCTTGCTATGCTACTTGTTATTGTTCAACTGTTTTCAGTTGTGTCCAACTCTGCATGACCCTATTTTGGATTTTCTTGACAAGGATACTAGAGTAATTTGCCATTTCCTTCTCCAGCTCATTTTACAGATGAGTAGACTGAGCCAAATAGGGTTAAGTGACTAGCCCAAGGGTAACATGTCTAGTAAGTGTCTGAGGACACATATGAACTCAGGTCCTACTGATTCCAGGGCCAGTGCTCTATCACAGTGTCTCCTAGTTACCCCAGTTAAGGTTTGATTAGAATTTGGCCTATTGACTGACTGACTTAGGTCCATACTTTAATTATCCTTTGAATTACCTATAAGATTAGTAGATATAATTACCTCAACAGTTCTGGGTAACATTTTTGTCATTTTTATTTTAGGAGCACTATTTTATTTTTGTCTCCTGTATAGGAAATACATACTACCAAACCTACTTCAGTATTTTGATGGAATGATAATTTCATTAAAGTGAGTACTCTCTACTAACTCAAACTGCCATCCTTTCCTGCTCATGTTGCATGATTCATGCAATTTAATTTATCTCCTGGCTTTGTTCTTCATTTTTTGGACTTCAAAACTATGCCTGTCTCATTTACAACTTTCCTTCAGCACTTACGATTTCCTCATTCTGAAACATTCTACCATCCCTGTGTCTTTCTCACTATGTAATATTCTATACTCTGCAAGGCCTGTCACACTTCTCCAATAGCAAGGTCCACTTAGAGATTCCATTTCATGGAAAATCCCAGGCAAGCTGGTTTTTATTTCCCTCCTCTGCTGTTCCACACTTTCTGGATTTTAAAATCATGCCCCTGTCCTGGTTACCTTATTCCCTCCCCCTACTTCCACCAAACTTTTCAGCTCCTTTTAGTGGAGTCAAATCTTCCCCTAGGATGCAAACTCCCAGACATCCACATTAACTCAACCAACACCCTGCCAGCAAAGAAGCAGCAAATAAAAGACAAAATCATTAAGATTTCTTTATAAAAGTGGAGGGAATTACAGCAGTGATGCAGAATATCATTACTGCCATTAGAAATGGTGTTTATCCTTAATGAACATGGCCTTACTGATCAATGCAGATTATACAATAAAGCAGAGTAAATTATGCAATATATCAAAGCATATTACAAAAATGGACATCTACAAGATATTGATAAAGATATGATAACTAGGATAATTCAACAGCAATTTGCTATAACTGATAAATTAATAAAACAAATTTCCCCACTACAAACATAACCCTTTAAATGGTAAGCCTTCAAATATAGTAAACAAAATGCACCATCACAACAACAACAATAATAATATCTAGCTTTTAGAGCTACTACTTTAAGATTTACAAATTACTTTAGATATATTATGCTATCTTGATCCTTACAACAACCCTGAGAGGCAGGTACTATTATTAACTCCATTTTACACGTGAGAAAATTAAGGCTGTGACAAGTTAAGTGGAATGCCAAGGGTGGATAGGTAGGCTAGATAGATAAATGGGTGGACTGACTGACAAAGGTTTCTAACTCAGTTCATTACAGATAGAATTGTTGCCCACAACTGCTTACACAGAAGACTTGCTTCATAAAAATTTAAGAAAACATTTTATTAGCTGTCACTATGTAAAAAACTCTCACTTTGCAAATGTCATACAATGAAAAGCTTTCATTAAGACCACGAGGGAAAAAAAGAAAAATCAGGTGGGAGCAAAATAAGGTGGTAGATATCATCCCCACTGTTCTGCTACTTACTGCTAGAGATGAACCAAAGATGCTTTCAACAAGCCTACAGAAGATAAGCAATTTTCCAATATTTTTATTCCATATCACAAAACTAATTTATTTCCCATAATTTATTACCAAAGTTATTTTATCTTTCTTTGCAATACTCAATGAAAATAGCAACTTGTCCCAAGACATTTCTATCTGAATACCATATCAAAAGAGATGAGAATCATCATCATCATCATCATCATCATCATCATCATCATATCATCTCTCTCTAGTCCAAGGTTCATATGACTTACATATAATATACTACTCCCCTCAGGAAGCTTATCTATTGACAAAACTTCAAGTACCATCTAATTCAAATGACTCTCAGATTTACATGATAAGCTCTGATCTTTCATCTGCTCTACAGATGCTGGACTGTTTTTTCACTTGCACGTAGGATATTTCTAGGTGGCTCTTTTGTCACATCTGAAAATTAACATTCTAACACACTAAAAAAATTAGCATCTCATTACCTTTTCTTTTTAAATTTTGCTGATTCCATGAACGGTATTATCATAATCATAAAACACTAGACCTCCACACTAGGAGGTATCAATTATTCTTCTTTATCTTTGGCACCTTATTTTATTATTTTTCTTAATATTAATTTTTTATTTGTTTTCTTCTTTACATCATTAATTTTCATGACATTTTTCAATTACAAATTTTCTCCCTGTCTTTCCCCTAACCCAAACCCAAAACAGCAACCCTCCCCTGATCTGTTCTCCTACTTTCTGGTAAGGCAGGGGGGTTCTCCCTACCCTAGCCCCTGTATATCTTAATTCCTAGTTGCAGGTATTGCAGAGTTTTAAATTCTAGATTCTTTTGATTTCTTCCTTGTTACCCATCCCCACTGTAAGGACAAGCAATTCAATATATGCTGTGAATGTGTGATTTTACAGGACATCTTCATAGAGGACATATTGTGACAGGGATCATACGTCCCTCCTTCCTATCCCTCCCCACCTTGTTCTGTTCTCTACCCTGTCCCTGTCCCTTTCCTTAAGTGTGTGCTTCCAGCATCTCTCCCCCAGACCCGGCTCTCCCCTTCATCATCCCCCCTCTCATCTCCATGCCCCCTACTCTCCTGTGTGGCATGATGCCCAGTTTAGCTTTTATGCCATTTCTTCCCTAAGCCAAATTCAATAAGAGTAATTGAAAGTAAAGCTGTAAGTTATTCCTTGTCTCTTCTATATGGGATAATTATCCCCATTTTGTCTCTCCCTGTCTCCTCTCAGTCTAGTCCTCTCCTACCTCAGAATTTCGCCTTTTAAAATATCATCCCTTTGTATTCAATTCATCCTATACCCTCTATATACACATATACACTCATGCTCAGATATGTACTCATATGCATATATAGCCTCCTATGTAGACATATGTGTAAGTATACATACATACATATGTGTATATATATATATATACACACACACACATATATATACATTTGTATTCCTGTCCTCTGTCCTCATACTCAAAACAGTTTCCTACGTTACTATTATCACTTTTCAATATTGGCATGTAAATAATTCAAATTTGACAAGTTCTTTATGATTTCTTTCCCATGTTTACCTTCTCATGCTTCTTGTGTTTGACTGTCAAATTTTCTGTTCAGTTCTGGTTTTATCAGCAAGAATGCTCGAAAGTCCTCAACCTCACTGAATGACCATATTTTCCCCTGGAATAATATGCTCACTTTTGGTAGGTAGTTGGTTTTAATCCCAGCTCCCTTAATCTTTGAAAT